>BJFM01001114.1:111973-174953 GCA_016586285.1 Arothron firmamentum | reverse complement strand
ACACACACACACACACACACACACACACACACACACACACACACACACACACACACACACACACACACACACACACACAGTACACCGTACAGTCATTGAGCGAGCAAACAGACAGCAACAGTTTGTCTTCAGGTCACGCCTCATTGGTGAGTTTTGTCTGTGGTATATCAGTGTTGCAGTCTGCCGTCCGCCTCTCCTCTGAGAGGATTTAAAAGTGCCAGTTTGTGGAAGCCCCTCCTGGCCTCCTGCACTCCAGTCAGCCTTCTCTTCATCGGGCTTTCAGGTCCGTCCAGGTTAAGATTAATAAGTGTTTGACTGAAGGCTTGGGTTTTAACAGGATGCCCTTCAGCAGGGCTGTGCCTCCATTTTTCACGGTAAAGGAGGGAGTGATGGAATGACGGAGGGAGAGTCGTGCTCTGGGCCGGGGGTTAAAGATGAGAAAAAGGCCTCAGCTGCTCCAGCTGGACTTCCAAAGATATCCTCTCTTCCAGCAGGTCCTGAAAAATGACAGGGTCCAGCATGAGCGTCGGTGCCTCCAGAGAAGAGCAGAAAGGTTTTTCTGAGTGTTCTTCTTACCTTCAGCTGTTGCTGCAGTTCACTGTTAAGTCGTGCCAACACCGTGTTCGTCTCCTTGTTCCGTCTTATAGATGCTTGGATCGCCTTTTTGTCCTTTCCTACTGACCTGAAACACAAAAGAGAAGCAGGTCAGACAAGACTGTTTAAAAAGAGCATCTACAAAACCCCAACCACTGCACCTGGGGATGGAGGGCTGCGTGGCCAAGACCGCAGCTATCATGTTTGACTTCTGAGGTCCGTGCTGCTCGTCTTCAGGTCGCAGCTCGTCTTCAGACTTCAACCTTCGTCGCACAGGCTTCGGAGGAGGAGCCAGCGGACCAGATGAGCCTTTGACCTGATGGGGAAAAGAAACGTCCTCATGATGTCCCCAATTCCAACGCAACACTGCATGAAGCTGTCGCAGTACTTCTGTCGCTAAGTTGTGGCTAAGTCGTCTTTGTTTGAGATGGACTCTAGAAAACAACTGTCTCCAACACAAAGACCCCAGTGTCTCTGATCTTGACCATTACTAACAATCTGACTTACAGAGTTGACAGTTGCTGTTCTCTCATCCGCTTGACCGTCGCTCTTGACGCTTCTCAGCGGGCCAGCGCCCTCTGCCGACTTCTCTGTCTGCAGGGAAAACACAAAAGTATCGTCATTGCAACACCAGTTTATGACCCACTTTGGTAACAATTCTTAAACACACAACAATCCATTTCATTGGACCAAGGGAAGAAAATACAGGGCAATATTTACCGTCATCAAACAGCGCGCGCGCCCACACACACACGCATGCACGCACGCACGCACGCACAGAGCAGCTTACCTGTCCTGACTCGCTGTGGATATCAACTTCTGGCAGGCTGGATGGCTGTTCAGAGGCAGCGAAGGCCTGAAACTGACTAAAGTCCGCAAAGTTGGGCTGCTGAGGGATCTGCTGAGGGGAGGTGGTGCTGAGCACAGCTCCTCCTCCTCCCCCTCCTGCTGCTCCTGCTGCTGCTGCTGCTGCTGCAGCCCCATCCGCCTCCGGGCGATGCCCAGCAAGCGGTACCGATGTCTGCAGAGACGGAAGGGAAGAGTCGGCAGGATTTCTTTAACGTGATCATACGTGTGACTTGTTGCTGCCGGGGCTATGAGACCTGTGTGGGCAGCGGCCGTGGGGGGACGGCCGGTGGGTAGGCTATTGTCGAAGATTGTGGCTGTCCAGGGGTGGACGTGGCGGCGAAGGTGCGGTTCATGTCGAGGGACGAGGAGCGAGAATGAGACGGGTGGGGGCGAGGTGGAGGTGGGGGCGGCGCCACTACCTTCAAAGCATCTGGAGACGTACCTGACTGAGACCTGGAAAGGAAGGACCAGCAGTCAGGCTTGTAAATAAGGCTGAACACAGGGAATTCACATGACCCACACCGACCTCTGTCTTGTGATTGGCTCCTGGTCTGAGGTAAAGGAGTCTGAACTGCTGTATCCATCACCTTCACAAAAGACAACAGAGCTTTTAACCCAAACTGTGCAGCGACAACACCAGATAAGGCCTCTAATCTGGTCATTTGCTTAAAAAAACAACACTCTCTGATGAGCTGACAGACACAACAGGAACAACAGGTTGCTGAGGAGGAGCCAACCACAGAGGGTAAGCTCTCACACAGGGCACAGTCACTCACCTACAGTGTTGGCGGCTACAAACTTCATTGAGGGAGGTAATTTCACTTCTTCTGACAATTCTGGAGGCTTAGCCAGCAGCGGACTGGTAGGATGGTTGTGATCTAAATATTCAGTCAAAATATACGACAGTTAGTGGTCTGACCGGTTTCACAAGCTTCTGCATCGGCTGAAATGTGGAACTAGAAAACAGTTCCACATATGGTGATGCTGCGTTTACAGGAACAGCCGCTAAGCAATGAAAAAGTTTAAGAGGTCAGAGGCTCTCTCACCGCTGCCCGTCCTCTTTAATTCCATTTCCTGCATGTGAATCTTACTGGGCGTCATCCGAATGGGGACTGGGTGGACGATGGCTGTGTCCTGGAGGTGAGGGAGACAGGGATGAAGAGCAGAGAAGTGGGTTTAAGATGAGAGGTGTTTACGCTCCACAAAGCTGAATCAGTCTGGTTTCAATCATCTCAGTCATCGCCCCAGTTTACCTACTGGGGCTTCAGTTATGGTGGTTACATGAAAAAATAAAGCTTGTATGTAATACATATGGAGGCTGTTTAGAGTTCAACCCTAACCTTACGCAAACATTCCTTTCACTGGATAAGCCTGGAATATAAATCTAAAACATCCCAGTCAGCAAATGCACCTATGATGAACATTACTGTAGGAAAGAGAAGCCAAGCCAACCCAAATCATTCCAACATCTGCTCTCGGAAACATCATGCAGAGAAAGAGTGCAGAGGTAGATCCAGAGAGGGTTAATGTTTGTCATTACTGGTGAAACCATGCGTACTAAGTGATTGACTTACAGGGTCAGCTGGTGCAATGTTAGAGTCAAATTGGGTCAGAGTTTGTGAGCTGGAGGAGCGCTCGCTAAACGTCTCCCACTGCTGCAGGAGACAGACAGACAGTGAGAAGAAAAACATGTCAGTCAGCCGGTGCAGTGACATCACACAATTACATCATCAGCCTGAGCCTCCTGCTGTGACATCGCCTGTGTGATGTCGTTGGCGTGAAAACGGCAAACAAGCTCCCACCACAACCCCACCAGTGAGAGAAGACACTGAATTATGCTGCGTACGGAAGAGGATGATGTGGCAATAAAATGAATAAAGCAGCGACTGGATACAATCATTTGATGAAAACAAATGGAAGACGGGAAAAAGCAAAAAGGTTTGGAGAAACGTGTGGGGTGTGTGCTGAAACCTCGTTGCTCTGGTTCATCTCGGGCCAGGCCTGATTGAGCGAGGGCATGGAGGGAGACTTGTTGGGGGTGACCTCCACCGGGGAGCCCGAGTAGCCAACATCTGCGGGCTGCTCTGGGATGTCTGGGCACACAAATGTAGACGTGGGATAGCCAAACTGGCAGTTCAGCTGCCAAAATAATTATTTCACATCAAGGATTTCTCCACCAGAGGATAAAACAAATGAATGAACAAGCTCATCTCTGGTGCTTTAAAGCTAAACGTTGCTTCCTGTGCAGTTTTATTTTTCACTTACTGCCCCGCAGGCTCTTTTCAGTACCTGCTGAGTCATCCAGGTCAATTAACTTTGGCATCAAGCTCTCAGGCAGCTTCTCGGGGAGGTCGTAGCCGTTCTTCCTGGCCACAACCAGATGGAAGGCGGCGCAGAACTCATCCAGAGTCAGCGCTCCGTCCTTATCGAAGTCTGACAGCTCCCTAGAAGCACACAACACAACGGTGCGTGTGAGCGCATCTTAACGACAGCAGGAAGCCGCTCACTGGCTCCACTACGCGTTAGCCAGTCTTTATCTCCTACTTGTCAGTCAAATTACTCAGCAAGTCATGGTTACCAAATTCACTCGGGTATGCAAAAAAAAAAAAAAACCAGATGTAGAACTAAAATCCATTTATAACATGTTGAGTTATTTTGCTAACAGTCAGACAGACGGATAAAGCTGGTAAAAGCGTAACCTCTTTGGCGATGACTCACCAAATGTGTGACAACTCTAAAATAGGTAGTTTTGATTTGGTGAAGAACTCTTTTGCAGCCGAGCCTGGAAAGCAGAAATGGCAGATGGGAAAGTTTCCATTAACAAACCTTCGTGTGTGTGTGTGTGTGTGTGTGTGTGTGTGTGTGTGTGTGTGCGTGCGTGCGTACGTGCGTGCGTGCGTGCGTGTGTGGGCGACAGTCCCTCACCAGGTATGAAACCGTTAAGATCTGGCTGGATAGTTTTGAACTGGTTAATATAATACTGCCTCTGCTCATCCGTGATCTTCCAGGGATCGTCGTAACCGCTGGACTGACGCTGGATCTCATTGGTGGTCGCCGCCGAGGCCACAGTTCGTATCGTCGTGTTTTCCTGCGAACAACGATTCACATCTCATTTGCTCGGATGTCAAACACCACGTGATGTGTAATCACCCAGACTACGAATGTCTGACGCGCAGAGGCCACCGGCCTACCTGGACCGATGAGGGATGCATGGCTGGAAGCGTGCTGGAGGGCGGGGTGTCTGCAGTGAAGCAGACCCAGCTCTCCTGGCTCAGAGGAGGCGAGTGAGAGGACCACATGCCCTCGCCAGGAACCGGACCTGGAAAGATGACAAAGAAGGCTCCCTTAAAACAATGAATCCGTCACTCAGCATCTAGAAATGAGCGGAACAGATCACATGACATCTCTTTTGTTCCCTAAACAGTCATATTTGCAAATGTCAGTGAAATATTCAAACCAGGAAGTTGAAGAGAGGAAAGCAGGCTGCTGTCAGCCCACTCCTGACCATGTGGTTACCTGTTTGTGGGTCTCTGAACTGCGTCCACGCCGCTCCGGCTGCTGCGACCGCCGGCTGCCTGTCTGCATTCCCCCCGCTGTGTTGCCGCTTGTGTTTCCGCCATGAGTGAGGGGACGTGGGGGGGGACTGGTGAGGGGAGACCACCGGGGATGTCGGTTCGGGCTGGTGGCGCAGAAAAACACAAAATCATGTGATAGCGGCCAATATCATCCTAGTCTGCGCTGGGGGATAAAGATATGGCATCAATGTAAACCTGCAGCGTTTCTGCTTCAGAAATCCACTCACAGCTCCCTCTTACCAAGGATTGAAAGCAGAAAGCTCAAACGTGCACTGTTTACTCTAAAAAGAGCCAGCAAAAAGCACTTCAAGATGATGCACGAGATTCACACAATAGAATAAAAAAAGCCACAGTAATCACATCAGTATGCAGCTGCTGGCAAGTGACATAAACCGTGCACGCCGCCACTAGATCATTATTCAGCTGTCGCTTCCTGTAATCCTACTGAATCCGTGGCGCTCCACTGAGGAACGCCGCCCCACGACCGCGCCGGTCTGGCTTTTTATATCAGTTATTTCCAAACACTTCCATCTCTTTCTCCTACTGTCCTACTAACCTATCTTGATGCTTTTTAATGGCTGTGACATCATCATAAAAAGCTGCCTTTTAAATGATATTGTTAATGAATATCCACAACAGAGCTACAAATCTAATATCCATTAACTAAGTGAATCAAAATATTAATAAAACAAGTAGAAACGACACATTAGATCTACTACCTGAGGCTCTATGCTGGGTGCAAGGGGCTGGATGACCTCGTGGACAGGAAGCGACGTGGATGACGCCGGGCCCTTCTTGTTCTGGAAGCCCCGGCCGGGTGGCCTGGGGATGACTGCGGGGGCAGAGGAGGGGTACAGACCCTGACCGTCTGTGTCTGGGTACAGCGCTGCGTGTCTGGCCTCCGCCTCGTTCTTCCCCACCACAAACCTGGGCAACGGCAGGTCTTTGACTGGTGAAACAGGATGATGTAATTAGAGGATGGCTTTGAGAGGTATTATTGTCATTTGTTCATCAACAATGATGCAGACCAATATCTATTGGAAACATGTTTAACTGGTATTTATCTATGATGGGTCTATTCTACGGTCTGGATGTGTAACTAATTGTCAGAGTTAATCAAATAATCATCAACCGCAGATGCATAACCAAATTATAAAATTAATCCAATCAGCCTGATTCAAACGTGAACAAGGGACACATTTTCCCTCACTCAAACATCCCTCAGACGTTCCCAGGTGGCATAACTCTCGAAATCTCAAGTCTACGATTTGATTTTATCGAGACAATCACAAAGGTCGTGAGTTGCAGTTTATCTGATATGTTTACTAAAGCTTATGCGTGTGAAGGATGAGGCCATTCTGAATAACCAGCGTCCGCATTATCACCATCAAACAACACACAGTGAGTGCTGTCCATCTTCATCATCTCCCCAAAGTGTGTGTGAAGAGGATGAGGGTAAAAAGGGGTTTCTCATGACGGACAGGCTCCGTGGTGATGGACTCACCGGAGTTGAGGCTCTCCACCCGCAGCGGTAGCCCCGACTGGGCGATGGCGATGAGCTTCAGGGCGATGTAGAACTGGCTCCGCCCAAAGTGCCCCAGGCGGGTGGCTCCACAAAGCTCTGTGATCTAACCCCACAGAGGAACAAGGAGAAATAGGCAAGAAATATGATATTCTTGAGTTAATTACAGCGATGTGGGTGCCTGTAAGAGCTTCTTCTGCAGAGTTAGAATTAATGCGAGTGCGTACCACAAGATGAGGTCAAGTGATTAAACCACAACTTCAGGATGACTCTTCAACTGCGACTACGAGGGCCAAAATGCTGACACCTTTCTTCAGTTCACTCACTTCACTGATTGCTCTCTTGCTGACAAGGCACTTATTCGGAGTACGTGTGGATACAAAACAACACTGACTTCCCTCTGCCCGTTTTACAACGCTGCACTGTGGGTACACTGGTCCTAAAACACTGAACATTTTGAAATGAGATTACGACACTGCCTAATTCTTCCAGCACACAGCTCCTTTTGTTGACCTTGAAAAGAACTTCGAGTCAACAACTGCAAAAATTGGCCGACTGAGATACAATTTCACAGAAAATGGGCTGCAGCCATTAGGTGGTGGCTCTTAACATGGCAAAATATGCTGGGATGCCATCACTGTTATGAATATTATGAAAAGAGGAAAATATGTATGAGTCAAAAGTCATGCACAATGACAGAGAAAAGGCTGGATTGTAATGTTATGATACATTACTCCCTAAACTGGTACTGTCACACTTACATAAATCAAACTGATAAATAGAAACAGTGCCTTCTGTCGATGGAAATTCAATTTTTATTGGATGGTGAAACAACAATCTGAGGCAAAGGGCTGATGAGAACACTGTTACGCTTTCTCTTCAACACAACCACAGGCGTTTTAAAAGATGGGAGGACAAACAGGCCAGGATCACATCTATGTGTGTGATAGTCAAATAATCCAGTCACTCTAGTTATGTGTATCTACTGCCTCATCGTTTTAGCTCAGGCTAACACTAGCTAAAAGAAGGTGTGTCTTATTTGCTACGAAGCACTGCTAACAAACAAGGCTAAGCGTAGCTTTAGAGGATGACAGATCAACTTTGGCAGCCAGGCAAGTTTGAAAGACAACAATTAGCAGGGCTGTGTTATTGACCAGCCCGGCTGTGTGATATTAATACTTTAACAGACAGTCTTACGCTAGCTTACCTGTAGGACAACTTCACTGGGTAGCTGGGCCGCCCGGAAAAGGTCAAGAACTCTCCCATTGGATGCCACTTTTTTAGTGTTGTCCGTGTCGCAGTATACGAACAAATCCGAGTAATATTTCTGCTCCACATCGCTCAATGTTAGACTTTCCATCGTCGTCGCGATAGAGCCTGAAAAGCAGACTAGTTGGCTGTTGATTAGCCCTTAGCCAATGGCTGGGGCAGAATCCAAAAATGGGCGAGACTTCAGGATCCCAAACTTAGCTAGCGTTACTGCACTAGCTAGCGTTAAGGTTAGCGCTAATAATGTTCACAACGTACTGTGTCGACTTGTTGTCGCGCAGTCCCACCCTTGGTAAATATACCTAACAATGTATGCTGACAAAAACCGCCGACCACCATTCAAAAAAAATCAAATAATAAGCGTTTTCCTGTAGTTAATCACTTATTAAACTTGTTGGGCCAGCCAAGTAGCCAACAGCTGGCTAATAGAGCGGTGAGCTAACAGCTAACTTCAATCAAAGTCAGTGGTAATAACGTTATGCTAACTAGCAAGTCGTAAAGTGCGTCCACCGTCTCAACCTGGGCATACACCGTGTTAAGGAAGCGTATTGACACTCCCACTCCCTTCGATCCTTTATGGGGCGACGGCTCTGCTTTTCGCTAGAACCAAATTCCTGTGCGGGGCCGTTACAAGTAAAGTTTCATGGTCTTTGGGTTCCTTCCTCTTGTAATCTTAGCCGCCATTCCCACCGTCAGTGTCAAGGTACTCAGAAGTAGACAGGCATTTCCGAACGAAACCGTCAAAGTAAAACACAACTTCTCTCCCTTTAAATTCCCCAATTCAAAGCTAAATATTATATAAAATAACTGCGTGTGTAAGATCACATTCACATTTCACTCATATTTCTGAAAATTGATAGAACATTAAAATGCAATGGAATATATTTATCATCTCTGTTGAATAAAACGTAGTCGTTTCCGTCAAGTCGCAAATCAAACTGCTGCTTATTCCGACGTGACACACTTCCTGTATTAGCTGCGGGTTTCTTAGTTAGCTTGACGACTAACTACGTTATGGAGATACCACCCGAGTCAGCGCGAGTTTGCTTGGCCTGCAGAAACCCGGATAAGCGATTTCAAATTAAAAGCCTCATTGCCGTCTGCTATTCTTACAGTTTATTTGAGATAAGACAAGTCATAGTAAGCCAAGCAATAATATCAGAGCAATAATTTGTCGTGACAGTATCGATTTACTTCAATAAAGAACATGTAATATTAAGATAGTTTAAGATATACCTTTGTTCAAAGAATATGCTTCCAGTATTTTTTTCACTAAATCTGATGACTGCCACGATGGTGGCGTAAAACCTAAAGCTACAAATTAGAGCAGATTGCTTGTGCTCACTTGTGCAGACACACTATAGGCTCAAAGTTAACACCATATATGGGGACCAGAGATTTGCTGCCATGATGAAGGCATGCTGCCTGAATGTGTGATGGAAACGAATAGTGCCAACATTTCCGAGCAGATACTTGAACGCAGCATTCCGCAGGAGCTGGTACAACACAGTAAGGGGCTCTTTATCTAATTGGTTTTTTAACCATTTGAAGAGTAACTGTCTTCAATTCAAACTTGTTTTCTGCCCTGTTTAACGGAACCCTTTTGTTACACTGTTTTTGTCTATTTTGCACTCTTCTAAGTTTTCCGCATAGCTACGTTCACTGTCCCTCCTCAGCCACCGGTTATGAAGCTAATGTTAACCAGCGAGCGATTAATTGTTTTAACTAAAATACATTTGCTGTTGTCTAGAATTTAACGAAACGCAAATTAAATGTCAGTATGAAGCGACACGTTAGAATGACAACAAATAATAACAGGGGTATTGAAACGAATAGTTCTGTTTCCTTACGGCTAGCTTGAAATGCTAATCACTCATTTCCGCATTACTTCCTCATGTGACGTGAAAAGGAACGGTGAAATGTAAATTTGCAAATAAATTTTATACATGTATATATAATTTTTTTCAGGGATCTTTTGACTTTCAGCAACGATGAATGTCTCTCACGAGATAGAACTGCTGGTGGAGGAGATTAAGCGTCTCGGCTCTAAAAGTAAGTTCAGATCGTGATTCTGTGCTGTACCCTAGCTGCAGGAATTTGTGTTAGCACTGGCTGTGTATTGTATGTGACAAATCCTCCCTAGATTTATTAAGATGAAGAGGACTTTTACATCTTTGACCACATCCTGCAGCATAGAGCCCACACCTGAATCCCACTGGACATCTGCGGGGTGATCTGAGGAGGGCTGTGCACAGGAGATGCCCTCGCAATCAGAGCAACTATAAGGACTTTCACAAAGAAGAGCAGACAAATTTTGCCAAGTGAAAATGTGCCATGCTAATAGACTCCTACCCAGATTCTACTCAGACTCTTATTTACCACGGCAATAAAATATTGCTCACGTGTGGTTCTCATCTACTTTCATATTCTGCAGAATACCAGTCACATTAGTGACAGAGAAGCACTTACACACCTTTAACAGCAGACATCAAAATGACACATCTGAGATGCTGTACATAACCCTTTTTTATTGCTGCTCCCTGTCTTAGACGCTGATGGTCAAACCACTGTGACGTTTGGGGTCTTGTTCAACGATGACCGTTGTGCCAACATCTTTGAGGCTCTGGTTGGCACCCTGAAGGCAGCCAAGAAGAGGGAGCTGATTTCCTACAAATCCGAATTGCTTCTCCAGGGCGTCCATGATAATGTTGAGATCACCCTGCTCCAAGAATAAAGGTTCGCTTTGGACCAGGTGGGCTCCTGTTAGCTTTGGCTTGCATAATCCTTCCATAAACTGAGATGTTACTCAATATTTTCTATCACTTGACTTCTTTTCATGCACTTGATTTTTAGCATTTTCACCTGTACTGTGTTCACACATTTCAGCACATTTGTCCAGGAAAATTCTGTCTCTGACACTGCTGTTTTCGATCAGTCAGCTGAGATCAGTACAGAAATGCACAAATCAAGAAATGCAGCGATGTGTGATGCATTCCCTTGGATTTTTTGTTAACTTCAGGTTTCAACGAGCCGTTTAGGATTATATCACTTCAAATTATCAATCTGATCTTGAAAATGTGTCTGTAAAGCTTCACGAGGAGTTCCTCTCACCTGCCTTCAGTGGCTCTGGGAGTCGATCTGCTGTAATTCAACTACTGTAAAGTTTTTTTGCTTTAACAGAGTGCAGCTTTAAGACCAGATTTCCACTGTGCACGGTGCCAAATGCCAGTAACATGAACTGTTTACATGAGCCCTCTTGACTACCTCTGGGTGACTTAAAAATCCAATACAGGTGCATTTCAGTAGTGCTTTTACATCTTTTTTGTACTTGTTGTCTACCTGCTAGAATAGTCTTTACTCCGTCTTTTTAAGAGGTGATCAATATTGAATGTTATTTAAACTCCAAATTTCCCTTCTGAAAATTAATTAATCAGAAGAAATTGTTAATGCCAAATGAGGAAAAAAAATTTAATCATGTTTCTCAGGATCAGAAAAAAACGTGTTTACTAATTAGTCCAGCGGCTTCAAACAAGTGTCTCAGTAACAGTGATGACATCTTCTTTGGTGCTTTTTGGATTTTTAGATAGGAGAATCTATATTGTGCTTGTTTTTAACATCAACTCGATCTCCTGTACGGTGGCTCCCAGTTGTCTAAACTGGTTTATTCAAAAGCATCGATTGCATGTTATCTGTTTTTATCCATTGTAATGTATGATAACATGTTCTCGCCTTTCATATTGTCCACTTTGATTCTTTGTACTGTTGAGATGGTCTGAAATAAGCACCATTGTCTCTTTTCTACTCATCAGTACCGTTTTTAGCCATTAACGTGCCTCATCTGTGATGCATCTTTGCTGCTGTCAACCTTTCAACAGCTCAGGCACCAACTGGGATTTCTCTGATCCATACAAAAACACAGTAGACCACTTTGTTCCCTGGTTTTGCTTGAGATTGTGTTGTTATTAGCGATGCTAAATGGGTTTTAGATACACTGAATTCTTCTTGGGAGTTATCCTGAAATACAGCTTTGAACAGACGGATCAGCGTAAAACGCATCGTCAACAAAAACCTGCTGCACACATCACTGTCATTTTCTTTGTTTGCCTCTGTTCTGGAGCTGAACGATGTTTCAGTTGAGAGCTGGTACACAAAAACTCCAGGAAAGTCCAAGATTTACTTTCTGTGACCTTCTGGGATGTCTTCATGAGGCATTCAATAGACAAGAGACCTGAACATTCCTAAACAGACGTGGTTTATTATGTGATACATTCCATGAAATAAAATCAGTGCACTTTAAGCCTCAAGCATGCATTCTTTTGTTTTTATTTCAGACTTTAGAACAATGGGATAAGTGGTGAGGGCTAAATGAAGTAAAGCGGAAGAGGAGCCATTCTTGGTTTTTTAAACTGTTTTCAGGCATTTAAACATGTTTAAACAAGCAGGCGAGAACAAAATGAGTCAAAGGTTTGTCAGCTCTCCTAATGAAATGCAGACAGTTAAGAAATGCAGCAGATGAACCAATTGTCATTAATATCTAACTACAAAGTGATGGTCCTTTTCCCCGTCTTCTCAGATTTCCCAGATTCACAGTTAGAGGTGTGTTCAGTCCTGTGAATCCATCTCTTGTCATTAATGGAAGCACTGTTTTAACACATAAACTGTATTGTGCAGAGCATGATTCAGTTTTGTCCACAAACATAATAAATAGGTTTTACATAGATGTAATCTCTGCGGAGAACGGCACATGATGGAGCTGGTTCTCTGCTCAGGGCATACAGACAGCGTGTGACAGCAGCAGCAAACTTTTGCTGCATTTTGCAAAGAATCTGGCTTCTATGGCCTGATTTTTATTTAATTCCACAGTAGTAGATTTTCTGTACACAGCACAATCTTGGTCAGTTTTATTTTGTAGAAGTAAAATATAATTATTAATTTATTTTATTTCAACCATGGTAACACTTAGAAACTGCCTCAACATTCGACAAACCTGATTCAACTCTGTCTAGAGGTACTGTTAAGAGGATTTGATTTTTTCACAGTCATTTTCATGGGGGCATCTATACTTTAATACCAGAGTAAATGTAGTTCAGTAAATCGGTTAATTAATTGTCGTTTTATGCCTGAAAGACGTTTAGAGTGACTAACGAGTAAATCAGCCTATAATTAAATTCCGAGCTATTCCACTGACATTTGAATGCAGCAGAAGTCGCTGACTGAACGCGTGGGGGCGGGGTCCTGTGACGTCAGAGGTGAACGAACACAGAGGAGCAGGAATCAAAACAAGGGACGGACACGCCTTCGCTCTCAAAGGTTATAGCAGCTTATTATTTATATTTGGAGCTGTCAGTGCTGCATTCAAGCGTGCGCGTTGCCCACGAGGACGAAAAGCGCAATAATCACAACGGCACCAAGAATAAAACAATGCAGGGACGGATTTCTCAGAAATGCCAGTTGGCGGTGACAGAGGCCGCTGAGTGAGGTCGAAAATATCAGTGGCAGCAGAGATCGTGTAAAATGCCCAACCAGAAGAACAGCAAGGGAAAGAAAAGCAAGCGCAGCAACAGTAACGGAGATGAGCAGGAAAATGGAGGCTGTGCAGCGGCGTCAGGAGGCGCGGCTGCGGCTGCGGCGGCTGCACCCAGAAGCCAGCGCTCGAGTGGTAAGAGAGGAAGCGCACACAGATGTAGAAGTTCGGTGATGCTGCCTTCCTGGCTGTGGAGCTGGCTGCTCCCAGTGGCGCTGCCCCCCTCTGCAGCCGCACCAGGTCGCCCCAGCGGCGCTTGGACACGGTCATGTCTTGATCGTTGCAAGCTCTATCGTTCGATCACGACTTGAGGCCTCGTAAGAATAAAATGGATGGATTCGGGCCGTCGGTGATTGTGTGAACCAGCAAGCAGCACAGCTCTCAGATCAGTGCTTGTGCGCGGTTATAGACCGAGCGCTGCGGTTTGTTATGATACGAGAAGACGCGAAGAGCAGGCAAAAAGTTTGAATACGACCGAAGCCCGGCGATCTAGCCGAGCTGAAGAACGGCTGTTGCACTATCCCGAAGAGCCTTAAGGTTTCGTTTCACTCAAATGAGCTGCCCGCGGCAACCAATAAAAGACTAAATTGTTGGATTTACCCATGGAGTTTGGAAGGTAGGGCTTCTCTTAGAAATGAATTTCCTGAGTCTTAAATGGCCTCATCGGAGGGCATCAGTAAACCAATGCAACAGGTTTTTGTATTTAAGCCAGCAAATGCTTTTGTTTTCCGTGTGCAGCCAGCAGGCATTGCACAAGCCTGTGCTTCCTGATGGCCTTCCTCAAGGGTAATACTGACAGGTCAACTTGATCTCTGCACAGTCTTTGCACAAATACCCCAAATAAGTAAATAAAAAGTTACTCAGGTCGATTTTTTTGCACGTTATTATCTCATTCATTCATTTCCCTTTTTTCAAGCACTGCATATTATATTAAGATGTTGGAGTTACATATCATTGTGTGAATATTTGCTGAAATAGTACCAAATGGCTGTAGACCAATGGGCTCCAATGGTGCTGAAATCAGGAACCAATCAGCAGACATTTTTGACAGGATGTGCCAACTGCCTGAGGGTGACAGCAGAACAATGCCTGGCTGTCTGACCTGTGACAATATCCATTTTTCTATTTATTTCTGGGCTTCTGTAACATTTACTGAATTTTTTTTTTTGTTATGCTGTAAAGTATACCAGTCTTGACAGAGCGGTCCTCGAGAAGAAAACCAGAAACGGAGACAATGTGGCAGGAAGCAGGAAGAACGCGGCCCCTGCACCCTGACTGTATTATTATGAACCTCTCGTCAGAGCGACTGTGCCAACGTCCAGACTTGGCACAGCCTGAACAGAGCTGCTCGCAGAGCTTTGGCGTCCTTTAGAACTCCATCCTCAGAGATTGGAGGTTTATCTGAAACTGTGTGAGCGAACGGTGTGTGTGTGTGTGTGTGTGTGTGTGTGTGTGTGTGTGTGCGTGTGTGTGTGTGTGTGTGTTCCTGCCTCTCACACAGTGACCCCAGCATCACCAGCATCAGTTATGAGAACCTGAATAAATGACCTGGTTGGTAAAGATGATTTCTGTTGAGTAATTTCGGCTTTGTTTGCTTCCTCCACTCACCATATTCCAGTGTGATACGTCCATTTGGTCATATTAGAATTCTTTTCTCTTTCCTCTTTCAGAGAGCCAGTGCGCGACCCCCCTGGGCTGCAGCTTGGGCCGGCCCATCGACATGGAGAAGGACGACTACCAGCGCGTGCTCTGCAACAACGAGCTTTGTCCCTACGGCAACTGGATGCACCAGCAGTGCTTCTACGAGTGGGAGAGCTCCATCCTCGTCCAGTTCAACTGCATCGGCCGTGCACGTTCCTGGAACGAGAAGCAGTGCCGCCAGAATATGTGGACCAAGAAGGGCTACGACCTGGCCTTCCGGTTCTGTTCGTGCCGCTGCGGTCAAGGCCACCTAAAAAAAGACACCGACTGGTATCAGGTGAAGCGCATGCAGCAGGAGGAGCGCAAGAAAAAGCCATTCGAGAAGAGCTCAGGCAGAAACGGTGCCAGCGGGGGGGCTGCAGGGTCTGGGGACGCGCTTTTCGAGGAGTCCAAGAAAAATAAGCAACCCGTAGGAGCAGTAGGAGGAGGCAAACTGTCCCACAGAGCCTCTAGTCAGGAGCTACCTCGGAGACAATCAGTGGACCGTCAGAACTCTTCAGAAAGAGGGGCAGCCACAGGAGGACCTTTGTGTCTCGGGCCTCCTCAGAGGTCTCCATGTGACTCTCCTGGACTGTCCCCTCCAGCCGGTTTCCCTTTTTCCCCCACCGCTATCCTCACAGCAGGAAGTGGAGCAGGCTTGCGTGGATCCCGCCCTTTAGGAGAATTCCTGAAATCTGCAGTCCACATAGACCCACAGAGGAGAACCCTTCTGAGCGGGGGATCTTTGGGTCGCAGCTGCTCGGCGGGAGCCTCCGACAGCGGCTCGCACCTCGACCACGGCTCGGTCCTCCCGCTGTCGCTGTCTTTCGCACTGCCGCTCCACCAGCGGCTCGCGTCCGGCGGAGCAGGCGAGGGCAACCCCTCTCACTCGGTGCAGTTCCTGAGAAGGCTGGACCTTTCAGAGCTCCTTACGCACGTGCCGCGTCATAAAGTCAACACCTACCATGTCCGCATGGAGGATGATGCCCAGGCAGGCCAGGGAGAAGAACTGCGCAGGTATGAAACCTTCTGGAACTGGTCTAATGAGGTTGGCAAACGTTCTGTAGCGTTATGAATATCTACCTCAGCTTCTGTTGACGGGCACTAATTCTACGATAATAGCTAAGAATTATCTGCAGCTACAGAAAAGAGGAACTAGCAGCCATAGAAGGAGACAATCTGGACATCAGCCTGAGTGTGTTTGCTCTCCTGATCATTTTGCATTTTGTCTCCACCACTGACGCGCTCACCAACATGCACAAACGTGTAAAACAACTCGGCCATAATTTGTTTCGATCATGGCGGTGTGAAGGTGGTGGAAGTGGCGGCAGCGATTCAGGACGATGGTGTCCTAACCACAGATGCTTGCTCTCCTGCAGGTTTATCCTGTCAGCTCTCAGTGCCAGCCAGAGGAACGTGGTCAACTGTGCGCTGTGCCACCGAGCCCTGCCAGTGTTTGAGCAGTTTCCTCTGGTAGACGGGACCCTGTTTCTCAGCCCGTCACGCCACGACGAGATTGAGTATGATGTCCCCTGCCACCTCCAAGGTCAGAAAACGATTCAGTTTATTCCTCGCAATAGAATAATTCCGGCATTGGGCGATGACGAAGGCTGCAATAAAGAGACTATTAAATAATATCCAAAGTCCATGATGAGATAAGCCTGCATTATTCTGTGTCTTCACTGCCGATGTTAACAGGCTAAGATGCTAAACGTGTCCTCTCTATTGCAGATGTCCAAACTTCCTTATACACATAGTCAAATTATTCCTGGTTAATTCATCACAAGTAAGAGTTTGTAAGCGTGCTAGTCATTCTCTTTTTTTTCAGCAGAGGGGATTTACAGAGACCACCTTTATTTACAAAAAAAAAAAAAGGGTAACATGACAAAACACTGGTGTGTCTCTGGTTGCAGAGGAAGGATAATCTGTTTTGCATTTCCTCAATCAGATCAGTGACGTTAAAAGTGCTGCATGGCTGAGAAATGCTGATCTTTCTTGGACATACACTGTCAATCATGTAGTCTCAAGCTCTAAAGTGTCTTTGTGGTTCTGTACCCACTGGAGCCCTGCGTAGGAAATGAAGCCACATCTATTACAGGTGTCGTGGTAATTCAGCTATATTTAACTTTTATTTATGGACAAGCTGGGGGACTGCCCTGTAACTCAACCCCCACAGGCTGGTCTGACAACCCCCTGAAGCTAATAACATGGAGATAATATAGTTATTTTATTGATTTCCTTTGAAGATGGACTGACTTGTTGTAGTTAACCCTCTTTAACATTGTTTCTTTATGCCTCACAGGTAGGCTAATGCACCTCTACGCCATCTGTGTGGACTGTTTAGAAGGCGTTCACAAGATCGTTTGCATCAAGTGCAAGTCACGCTGGGATGGGAGCTGGCACCAGTTGGGCACCATGTACACATACGATATCCTGGCTGCTTCACCGTGTTGCCAGGTAAAAAAAAAAAAAATGATTTGAAAGGAGCTCCAGGTGATGTATGTGAAGCTTGGCTTGCTGAAAATGGGCCATTAAAAGATTCTAAAAACTTTCATTTTATTACCACAAACTGTGATTTCCCTGCAAAAGCTGTTGGCGGCAGACCTTTGGGCTAACAGGCTCCCTCTAGTGCATCTGATGAGTGATTGCTGGCTTAGACTGGGATCAGAGGAAGCCAGTCAAAACACTTTTGGGGTATTTTAAAGAACTTTTATGGTCTGTCAAGCTCAATCTGTTCCAGATCTCTGAGCAAAAGGGTTCTTGTAAGACGCCTTCTTGATCCTGGCTATTTACATGATCTACACTGAAATGCAGACCTCCAGCAGGGAATAGTCCATTAAACTTGACTAAAAACAAATGCACAGTACATATAAATTATATCGTTGTTACCTTCAACCCATGTAGATGTGAATCCTTAAAACGACATAAAATAACAACACGCATCCAGCAACTAGCAAAGATGCTTCTTAAGACTATGGAAGGCAAAAACTGTCCCTACTGACACCACGCAGGGGTGTAATGGGATGTTCTTTGTACTTGGTTGACGTACAAATGTGGATGTCAGAGATAGTTAAAAGATCTCAGCTGTCCTCTAGTGGCAGCGTTCAGTCACAGTTCACTGACTCAGCTTCGCTCTTTCAGACCTTAATTTATCCGACCCCTGTTTTTCCGCAGGCTCGGCTCAACTGTAAACACTGCGGGAAGCCAGTGGTGGACGTCCGAGTGGGAATGCAGTATTTCTCAGAGTACAGCAACGTCCAGCAGTGTCCTCACTGTGGCAACCTGGACTATCACTTCGTGAAACCGTTCTCGTCGTACAAAGTACTCGAGGCTTATTGACAAATGCTGTTTTTGCATGCTAGTTCAGCTGCTCTTGTTCCAGTGCTTTTTTTAACACAATATAGGAAAGATTTTTTTATCATTATTTTGGGCCTTAAGTTGGTTCTTATGTTCAAGTTCCCATTCTTGGTTTCTTTTTAATGTATAGGAGTATGACTCTCGTTCTAAGAGAGTATCTGCTGTTTAGAGTCAGTGTTGACCAATCACACATTTATCTGTGACAAGTGAATGTATCTGTATGCCAAAATTGCTTTTATTTTTTACCAATAACATGAAGAGGAATCTTGAATAAAGTAGAGAAAGATGGCCCCGGCCTGATGACTGTGTCCCTCTTTGGTCCATCACAGACTAAATTAAACATATTTCAGCTGGTATAAACACACTGTAAAAAAAAAAAAAAAAAATAGTAGTAGTAGTAGCAGTAGTAGTAGCAGCAGTAGTAGCAGCAGTAGTAGTAGTAGTAGTAGTAGTAGCAGTAGTAGTAGCAGCAGTAGTAATAGTAGTAGTAGTAGCAGCAGTAGTAGCAGCAGTAGTAGTAGTAGTAGTAGTAGCAGTAGTAGTAGCAGCAGTAGTAATAGTAGTAGTAGTAGTAGCAGTAGTAGTAGCAGCAGTAGTAATAGTAGTAGTAGCCAGTACCCACAACGTCGAAATGTCAAGTCCTCCTGACCGAGCGCACGTTTGGCTTTATGCGTCATTAGTGTGCGACCGTTTTTCCCCGTTTATGCGGCTGCGCCACGAGGACTCGCATTGGAGGAACACAGAACTGATGTGGTTGCTTTACTCGCCGTGACCACCTGGGGGCAGTAGTCAACCGAGTCAACTGAAAGTTAATATTCAAGATTGTTATAAAATCACTAAGATGGTTTATATTTGACAGGAATCTTGATGTCATGAGGTAAGGGCGAAAAACAAGGCGGACTTTGTCCAACTTAGAATTGACATTGCTGCAAAATATGAATATGATTTGAAATATTTTGTGTAAGTGTATCATAATGCATAATAAATTAATTCAATGCTATTTCTACCACACACAAAAAACAGGCTTACAAAAAGTAAAACTGGATTCAATTTAGTCATGCCATATCACTGATTGCCAGCATATTTAACCCTTTATTGATAGTTATTTCTATTAAGCAGTGTATTCAGATTCTATATTCCATTTAGAAAAAACTTCACTTCCATCACACTGTGCATGTTGTATGCTGGTTTTGTGAAATTCAAGGCTTTTTAAGTCACCCAGTGACAGCAGACCATTGGAAATATTTTATCTTATCTTACCTCAGGAAGAAGATACCACGGGCTTCCCCACTACGAGTGAATGTAATAAAATGCTTAGTAAGCGCTGTAAGAATGTCTTGCTTGTACATCTTCAATGCGTCCACATCCTTCACAAAGACACAAATCAATGCTCCAAAGGGGATAGAGCAGTTATATATATATATGAAAGAACGGCTCTCAATTTCAGTGTCCCTTTAACTCAAATTTCTGGTAATAAGCCTTGATTGTTTGAATGCTTGAATGTTTTAGCTGCAGTGTATCTTATCAACCCAGCCAGACAGTACTGATAATCTGTCGTACCAGACCTCTCAAGTCTCTACCTCTGCTGTAGTCTAGTACAAATGGACACTCGGAATAACGTCAGGCATGAGCAAGTATCACCTTCTTCGGACACATTTTCCAGTTTGTCAGTTTGTACAAAAAAAAATAGTTTATTTGAAGTCAATGTTGTCGAGACTCTTGTGCTGCCTCTGCGTCCTTAACTGTTTTGTCCTGGGAAGATTTGGAGTTGGCAGATTGCAAATCCGACACGTTGCTCTTTCCTTTCTGTGACAGTTCCTTCGCTGAGGGCAGTCTCAGGATGCACGTGGCTGCTTGGCCGTCACGGATCGCTTTTGGCTTGGAAACAAATCCAACCATAACTCCCACTTGTTGCACCACTTCTTCCAGAGCTGTTTCCTAATTGAGCACAGAAAAAGAAACTTGAATATGTGGCTATTCAGAACATATCTGATAGCAACTGTCAAATAAAAATCCCACTTTTATATTGACAAATGTTCATTTTCAACTTTGCTTCCACCATTTAACATGTCATTGTTTGACCCACACAATTAGAATTTCTTGCAGCTTTGCACATTGAAGAGAATATACCAAAGCTATAAAAATAATAATTTAATTTTCATTACTCACACCAGGCTAACTGCGAGTGAAATTCACTGGTGGCTTTACACTTGACGAGCCCCGTTTTTCTGATAAAAATTTTCCAAAATGCAAGTGTCCTCACCAGATTGTCAGCAGCTTGGCCACGTCTTGCCCGCAGAGTCACTCTTATGTGGTTGTTTTTCTCCAGCCAGCTCTCGATTTGCTTCACCTTGGTGGTGAGGTCGTGAGCTGCAATGCCATGTGTAAAGGTGAGCTCTTTCACCTGCACAGGGGCTGCAGAGGGAATAAAGTCAGCTCCTTTTCAAATGCTGCATGTGCATATTTTAGAGGGACAATCACTATTTATCGCAAACATCTGGTGACTTGTTGAATACGCCACGTACGTACCAGCTTTTGATTTTTGCTTCTCCCGTAGTTTTAACTGCTCTTCGTGAATCTGTTTGCCAGTCATCAGCTTGTACACAGGAGGATCTTTGTGTTCACTCAGCAACACCAACTTGAGACCCTTCTCATCCATGATCCTGATGACATCTGAACGGTGCATGGTGCCCATGTTCTCTCCCGTATCACTTATGATTTGTATTTGACGCTGTGGGATTTTACGGCCAACAGCATTGACAGTGGCACGAGCTCGGGGATCCAGGGTTTTCTTCTTCTTTTCAGCAGGTACTTTTTCAGAGTTGCCTGCATCAGTACAGAATGGAGCCCACATGCAAGATGAAGCAGTAATGCCTGATCTTACAGTGCACATTCCCAATCTGGATGCGGATGTCCAGTAGAATACACTGTCAGCAAACACTGATGACATTCTGTGGCTTAGCAGCCACCTCACACAACCTGAGGACATGTCCTACGAAGGAAAAAAGGAGCAATTCCACATGTTATTCTATAAAATCATTATTTAAATACTTAAAAACACGGTGCATATATACCCTGGCCACTAACCATAGCCTCTTTTTAAGACTGTCAAGCTCCCCTCTGCTTTTCCAGCTACTCCAAAGTCAACGCACCCATTCACTCATTTATACGCTTTAACAGCACTCAGTTGAGGCAAGCAAGCAGGTTTTAAATCTTTGCATGCAAAATGTTTAAACTAATATGAATGTCCAGTTATGGCCAATTGAGCATTAAAACATAGTATTGTTTACTCACTGCAGATGAACGTCGCTCATGCCTCTTTCAGATGACTTCTTTCGCAACTTCCGGGTTTCTTCTTTTAATTTGGTAAAGCATCGCTGCAACTTCTGATGCTGCCACCTCCTGGACAAAGTCAGCACACGCAGGATGGTTGGTTATAAGATAAAGATAAAGAGACTTTTTGGATGACTTAATGGATGTGTTATTGCTTGTGCCTCTTCAATTTTATGAGCAGCTGGGCTGCTGCTTAGTTTAATATTTGGTGGAATACTTTAAATCTAGATTCTTCACAACTACTGTTACTGTGCTGATTAACTTGGCATCAGCTCAACCTGGTCAGTATCCCATTATTCCATGCCACCTATGTTGGGAAAAAAATAATAATTGCTCCAGACTAATCACAAAAGCTTTTAGATCACCAGGACACTAAACATGGGTGTGACCATATAGAATTCAGATCCTCAGATCCATAAGATTGGTATGAAAGTATAATAGAATCCATTGAACCAGCCTGGGCAGGTTTGAAAACCCTCACATGAACCTGCCAGGGAGAACGTAAATACATGGAGAACAGACAGATATTTGAAAGAATCTTTTATTCACTTTCAGTCACAATAACATTGAAAGAAAACAAACATTTGACATTAATAATTAACAATTTAAATGCACATTTTTTCTTTACAACAGTAACATCTCTGCTTCCTTCAGAGCTTTTTCCATTTCAGTAGTTTCCAGAGAGAACATCTCCCTCTCTT
Organism: Arothron firmamentum; assembly: GCA_016586285.1. NCBI lineage: Eukaryota > Metazoa > Chordata > Actinopteri > Tetraodontiformes > Tetraodontidae > Arothron > Arothron firmamentum. The sequence goes on along the minus strand of BJFM01001114.1, from coordinate 152,549 downwards.
TCATCATCTGTTCCCGGGATTTTGAGAGTTCTGTCATTACTGTTTGGATTTCCTGAGTTTAAAAGAAGAGGCATTTAAAATCCATTTCCTGTTGTTATTTAAGCCAGCAGGAACAAAACATTGTTGGTGAAACAAGCAGATTTCTCACCTCCAGCCGAGCACGTTGCTCCGACGCGATTTCTCCAAATGCTTTTATTTCATCTAACAGACTTTTGGAGATGTTCTGAAAGAAGAAGTAATTGAATTTTGCCTTATTGGAACCACTTTTAAAGAGAATAAAACAACTAAATATTACTATCCATGTAATCAACTAAAGTAAAATAAAAGTAGACACCATGACTTCTTTCCTTTGATCTTCATTTTGCTGTGCAGCTTCTCCAACTCTTTCCCCTGAAACTGACAATTGGAAAGCTTATGTTAGTTCGCAGCCACCACCAGAACACCATGACAACAGTGGAAACACATTTACCCGGGTCCAACTTTGCTGCAACTAAGAGGACATGACAGTCCTTCAAATTTTTTTGTAACCCTGCATTCTCCTCTTTCATGTCTTTAAACTGCAGCTCCATCTCAGCTACTCGTTGCTGCAAAACAAGAGGTTTTGCATGTTACCAGGCAATTAGATCAGATTTTAATTTTATATCAATGACTGCAGAAGATAAACCTTGCTTGGCACCTGTGTGTTTGCGAGGCTTTTGTGCAGCTCTTCATTTGTAGCCAGCAACTGCTGATTTTGTTCCTTAAGCTCTGCCTGTTGCCCAAATCTGGTAGAAATCCTGAAGAAAAATGCAAAATAGACAACTGATTAAAAAAAAAAAAAAAAAACTTCGAGAGAACCTACTGTACACTGAACAGCTCACCCTTTGGAAACTTTAGTAGCAACATTTTTTCTGAAAGACAAAATTGAAATGAACAATCTTGGGTGAGTGTGACAGATATGTCCTGCGATGTTTTACGTTAAATCGAAACAACAATGAGGGAAATAATATACTGAGGACCATGCATATCATTGACTTGCGCTGTCAGACCTTGGCATGTTTTCTTTTTGAGATTTAAGGATTCCCGCTGGCTTTTGAACAGCATTCGCTGCTGCAGGTCCAGTCACAGTGTCTTTAGGTTCCAGCTTATGACCAGTTTTCTTCGTTTCTGCAGGCATCTGCATACCTTTCAACACAGCGATATTAATGTCAGCTAAATTTCTTTTCAAAACTCTGTTAGGGCGATGTCCAAAGACGATGACACTCACCTCGTGGGATTTTAGATGACATAACTCTACTGTAGCTTGCTCAGCAATGGCAAAGGCAGCTGTATGAAGAGATAATCACCTATACGTTAAATGTTTACAATGCGTCATAGTGTTCTGCGCCGAAACACGCAATTTGACACATTTTAAATGGTTTCGTGCTTTTGAATAGCAAATAGATATAATAGTAGAGTTCCTTGGATGTGCAGGAAAATAAAACAATATAATCTATAATATTTAAGCTTACCTTTATGCGAATATTTTATAAAGTTCAACAGAACTCACCCAAACGAATTCAAAATCGGCCCGCCCTCTACCGTCACTTCCGGTTTTGTAAGTAATTTCCTGTATTTTTATCGCGCTACGTGATGTTGCCAGAACATATATATTTTATGTAAATCCTGGCTTGGTTGTATCTTATGTCTGTTTTAATAAACTTTTTTTTATAGCTTCATTTTAGTGTTTGATGTATTCTAATAACAACAAGAAACAAAATCCCAGACACCTGTAGTGCGCACTGCGCAGGCGCGTAGGCGGCTAAATTCAAAACCTAGACGTTAGCATCGAGGTTCGTTAAGTTTAGCTGCTCTTTGTGGGTTTGTGGATTAACTGGGCAAAAAACAAGTGCCATGACGTCTATTTTTCTTTAAACTTATCAATAACAACACAGTCCTATAACATATTAAACAGCAACAACAACAAGGTATGAGCTACAATAATTCTTTTGGGTTTCTTTTTTTTTTTTTTTTTGTAAACGTAAACACGATCATGTTAGCTAAATAAATGGACCAAGGGCTCTATTTTCTATTGTATAAGATAATGTTGTGTTTTATTGAACGTTACTGCGTACTTTGGAATTCATTTCTAAAGTATTTCTATGCTAAAGTTGCATACGGTAAACATGCATATCACCAGTCCAAATATTAGCCAAAATATTCTCAACACTGATCTTATTAAATTTTACAGGGTCAGACCATATCTTATTTATTAAGTTATCTCATCTTGTGTGCATCTGATCTGTTATTCTAATAAATGCTTTGATGCTTTTTATATGCTTTTTATTTGATCTTAGTTGAAAATGGACCCTCTGGAACCAGCCAGGAATGAGTAAGTGAAAAGTATCATGCAGTATTAAACCCATCTATGTAGATATATGTTAGCATATATTATTTGTCTTTGTGTTTTCTATTAGTGAAAATAGTGGCATCTCGAGGCGCAGCATTTCTTCGGTAAGTGTCAAAACATATATGGAATATATATATACACATTATTGTTGAATCATTAGCCTATATATTCTCATATTCTATGCAATCTTTAATTTCAGATCTTAAAGGTGCCAAGGAAGTCCATCAGATATCCTGATCCAGAGCAGCAAGAAAATTTGGTAAATGTAATGTTGCTTGATCTCATTTTTCATCTTTTAAAATTCAAATTTCACTGTAATGCAAAATTCCCAAAGGTCCAACCTGCCAATAACAGCTATATCCTCATAGGTGGAGTGTGCCAAACCAGTGGAAAAAAGGAATTCAAGAAGAGTCAGTTTTGCCCCTGCCGACAATGTTTTAATCTTTTCAAAGTAAGACATTTCTAAAAAAAAAAAAAAAAATCTTAGGTCTAATTCTGCACAGGGACACTGACACTTAAACCAATCAATGATTTAATATTACAGTGAAGTCAAAAATGGATCTCCTGGTCGAAGGCCTTTACAAGATTTAATAACAAGTAAGTGTATGATAGTTTGTTTGACTGTGAAAAAAGGTATGATTTTAATTATTTTTATTTCTGACCCATGCTTTATTACAATAGCAACAACCACACAAAATAGGTAAGTTGGTTTGATCTTTACAGACAGGTTAGTGCATGTGTGTATGGTCTATCTGCTTAACTAACTTAAATGTTTTTTCCAGAGTTGAGATCACTGCAGATGAGATTCAACAAATTACAGGTAGAGATGGAAGTATTCAACAACATGAACTTATACATGTTTATATAAGATAATTCTTACTAAAAAAACAGTCCCTAACCCTAGGAATGGAAACTCTGTTGAATGCACCTCTACATGCTCCTCATAAAAGGGACAAGGTGAGCTTAAAGTCATTCTGTGGCATTTTTATGTGTTCTGTTTTCGACCACTTTCAAATACTTTGTTCCTGTTCAATATAGCGGTGCCTTTCATATTAATGGTACTTTTAACATAAAGTTACTTTTCTTCACCAGGTCAATTTTCATACTGAAGATGCCTTCGGGGAAAAAACAGTGATGTTTTCTGCAGACGATGTATTCATGGATATGACCCACTGTCAAACCATAAACATCGCTAATAATGCAGAGTTATTAACAGACACGTCCCTTCGGAGCAATGACGTTTTCCCCACCAAAGAGATAAATGTGTTTTTTGATGCTGATAATGGAGCCATGGGGGTGTTTTCTAAAAATACAGCACCACTTCCTACTAGTCGAAGCACAGCCCCAAATTCAGACATTACAGGCATATCCTCCACGGTTTCTAGTCCTGGGTTTAAAAACTTTCTTGCAGATCTTTTTAAATCTAATGACCCCCACAGCAAAACTACTGAGGTTACCGTAGCAGGCAGATCTTCAGAGGAAACACAACAGGCTGAGGTGGATGAAGAAAACCAAGCTCCACAATCAGTCAGGGCCGTGATGGAGGGGTCTTTAAATGCATCCAGGAAGATGGATACACCCCTTTATGGAAGTTTGATGACCAAATCTGTTGAAGCTCTCCCTGATAATGTTAGCAGTTCATTTCCCTCAAAAGAGTTTTTCCCACGTTTCAACTGCACGTCACAGCTGAAGCAGCAGCAGAGCAGTGGAAACGCAACATCGTTCCTGACAAAAGGTACTACAATTTCTGTCAGCTAGGTCTTTTGAAGTGGGGTAAAAGTAAGAAGGTTTGAATACATTTTAATTTGATTTCTTTATTTTTATAATGCAGAAAAGATGATGTTGAAGACTCCTTACCAAAGAGACATGGTAAGTCTTATAACTCCTTTGCTATACTGCCATATTATCAAGGGCTAAAACTCGAAACACTCCACACTGACAGTAGGTAAAACTAAAGATAGTGTATATGTACTTTATATACTGTAAAAACCTTGAATGGGTTTTGCTTAACAAGCACATGAGCCTACTGTAACATACACTGTTATAGATGTCAGTAATGAATAACATGTCCTGTGTTGCAGGGGACCCTTGATAGAACTATAATGTTCTCAGCTGGTGATGAGTTCATGGACATGACTCAAAGCCACACTGTCAACATTGCAAGTGGTTCACTGGCTCAGATGAGCCAGAAGCAGACAATTGACAACTGTAAATCTCAGAAGGAGCAACAACATGACACACATGTGCTTGGAGCATCTGTCAGTGGGATGGATCAAGGATTTAATGACTTCTTTACAGGTCTTTTCAAAACAAAATCTAAGGTGCCGGGGCATGAGGTGAATATAGGAATTATTAACTTACCGTAACTTTCTTTAATCTCTTTGCTTTCTAACGTTCTGATCCGTGTGAATTAAATCCCTAACAGATCAGATTTGATGCTGAAGATGACCGCAGAGACAAAACAGTGAGGTTTTCTGCAGATGACGCGTGCATGGACGTCACACAGAGTCACACCGTAAACATTGCCACACATAAAATGTACGCTGAAAGTGGCCATTTGCAAAATGAGGAGACAGGTTTACCAAAGTATAAAGGTATGAAACCAGCAAACACTCAGACCTTTAATAAGTTATTAAAACTTTTTTTTAATTTGTTATTTTTACATATAGTAATGGAAACCTCAATGACTGCTTCTTTAAAGATGGACATGAAAGAGACTGAGGTAAGCTTTACATAATCTGATTTAAAGGCAAGCAATATGCAATTTAACTAGTTGTTTCATAGTTTTTATATATTTTTTGATCCTCACCTTCAGGGCAAGTTTGATGCCAGAGACAAAACAGTGATGGTCACTGCTGAGGAATCATTTATGGATGTGACACAAAGTCACACCGTGAACATTATCAGTGATTTAGGAAGTCATTCTCAACAAAACACAGACTTTTTACCTGGTTTTGGAGAGAAGACCATAAGGTTCAGCGTAAATGAAGCGGCCATGGACGTTACACAGAGTCACACTGTAAACATCGTCTGTGATTTAGACTCCCATTCCCAGCTGCATGAGCAGCGTGCGCTTCCTGGCAGGGAAATAGTGACGTCTCCTGCGTGTGATGTGGCCATGGATGAGACTCGAAGTTACACTGCAAACATCGACACTGGCTTTAACCTCCAGACAAGCCAAAACGTTGACTTCATACCAATGATTGGAGAGAAAATAGTGAGGTTCACTGAAAACGATGCAGCCATGGACGTTATACAAAGCCACAGAGTGAACATGGCCAGCAATTTAGAGGCGCATCCACGCCAAAATGATGAAGGGTTACCTCCAAGTGGTGAGAAAACTGTGAGGTTCACTGATTGTGATGCAGCAATGGATGTGACAAAAAGCCACACTGTGGACATAGCAAGTGATTTAAACTTGTACTCCCAGCAAAGTCTGCCCTGTGCAGCTTCTGGTGAGGAAACGCTGAGGTTTGTTGCAGATGATGCAGCCATGGATGAGACACAAAGTCACACGGTCAACATTGTCGCTGGTCTGAACCTACGGTCACACCAAAATCTGGACCGTTTCCCTGCCTTTGGAGAGAAAACCATACAGTTCAGTGCAAAGGAGGCTGACATGGATGTGACAAGAAGTCACACTGTTGACATTGCCAGGGATTTAGACGTCCATCCTGAACCGAAGCATGCAGCGTCGCCTTCTCAGGAAACAAAACTCACTGCAAATGACACTCCAATGGATGTGGCTCAAAGCTGCGCTGTAAATATTGACATGACTTTAGGAACAGATTCAGATGTTCCTCACAGAGATTCTGATATGATATTTTCTGAAGAACCTATGGGATGTCCTTTATCTCTGAAAAAGAGAGAAGACGAGACATGTCCTGCTCCATTTTTGTTTAAGGACACTGAAGACCAGTTAGGTCCACAAATACTGTGTGTTGATATAGAAAAGAAAAGCCCAGTAAATCAAGCTGTGTTGGATTGTCCAGCTGTGGGTCTTGACGTGGCTGTGACTGAAGCTCAGACGGATCATAATTTGCGTGCAGATGAACCGCCTCAGTGCGTGTCTGTCAGCTCCTGTGAAACAAAGTCGACCTGTGAGGAAATAACAATTCATAAAGATGTTTTTGCTGCACATCTCACAGGTGACAAGAAGGAATGTGAGCCAAGAAAGCAAATCTCACAAAAATGCGATGACGATATCGACGTAGCACCATCACGGAAATCTAAGCGAATGAGTTTTGCAGATCTTCATACTAAAATAAGGCGATTGAGCCACATGTTAGGTGCAGCTCCGGATTCAGTCGCTACAGAGAGCTGCACAGCAGCTTTGCTTCAGCAGGAGCAGGATGTGGACAGAAATGCTCAGGAGAAAGTTGATCCCAGTCCTGCAGTGGGGCCGGCACTTGGACCGGCTGTAGGGACAAATGAAGAAGCAAAACAGGATCAAAGTGATGTGGAACTGACCATGACTGCTACTGAAACTCCTTTCAAGCTGAAGACCAAGCAGCTTATGTCCAGACTCTCGATGGGAGGTTTTAAGCCAAGACTTCCCCAGAGAGCCAAAGCCAGCGATGGCATGGCCACATCAGCAGGAGAGCAGACAAAGACACTCACCGCCAACGTTACCAGTCAGCTGAGGGACTTTGATGCAGATGTTAGTGATATTAACAATGAAGAGCTTGGTAGCTGTGAGGACATATCAGAGGTATTGGGCAATAAAAGTCCCCGTAAAGCTGGAGTAAAATTGAGCCCTCCTGAGGATTTCAACATGGACGGACCTTTAGAGGATGCAGTGTTTGAAGATGACTTAATCCCTGCTGCCCATGGCAAAAAGAGACTTTTACCAAATGATGAAGATGATGTGGAGGATGAGAGGAGGCGAAAAACGGAAGCCGGCTTTAATACGGTATAATGAATGACTCTATTTTCATTTTCTTGGCAAAATTTTAAATAAAGACCTGGTAGGAGCGTCAACTAAGTATCTTGATTGATTCTAGATTTTCAAGTATCTTTTCTCCATTTGTGTGTGTGTGTGTTTGATATTTGTTGGTCAGGGCTCACAGTCTTGTCTTGGAGATTACAACAGTGACATCACTTCCGCTCCAACCATGACGACCCAGACCACAGACGAGTCCAGCACCCACACAGCCAGCACCAGATGCGAAGCTACGTTTGAATCAAGTAAGCTGTGCAGCGTTTCTCTAGTGTAGCTCAGGTTCATTTAGATACTTTTTCTTTATGCTTTTCCTACTGTTGTCATTTGTAAATTTGCCATTACTGTTTCTCCAGCTTTCAAACAGAGTCTTTTTGAATCGCAGCTTGAAGATTATGCCAGTGATATGCAGAGGGTATATTGGCATGTTTTACAAATGAATACATTAAAACATCTTCATTTTTCCTTTATCCTAATAGTTCACCGACTTGTTTTCTTTATAGAAATTGGATGACGGCACTGTCACAATGTTGGAGTTCTTTAAACTCTTCAATATAGACTTTGTCATCCACAATCCTCGGCAAAGCATTCTGCCCGAGCGAGTAAGTTATTCTCTGAAAATGTCAGACAAATGTATGAAAAGAAGTGAAGTGACGAGACCTGATGGGTTCTGTTTTATTTGCAGCTTCTGTCTGAAACAGAACGAACTCCTTTGGATTCACTGAAAGACAGACACATCCACCATTCTAAACACAAGGTGTACGAGACAAACGTCCTGAACCTGACAGAGAAGGTGGAGGGGTATGTGTCAATAAGACCTGTGCTATGAGCCATCGCTTGGGGGGGGCTTGGGTTTTTATTTATTTATTTTTCTACTCAGGTTGAAGGAGCGAATGCACGATCTTGACAAGCCTCTGAAGATTGTTAATAAAACTTTGTGGGAAGAACTGAGTGGTTATACAGAGAACGAGGTATGTAATAGTCTTGTTTTTATTTTTACCTAATCTACGTGGTCCGTGGAAATGTGATGAATTCACTTCAACGTATTTGTTGTCACAGCTCAGATCTTTCGGCACTAAACTTAAAGAGAGGAACAATTTCTTCAGAAAGACAAGCAAAGTTCGGTCTCATGAGATGAAAGAGGAATTGTACACGGATCTCATGCAGGCTAATCAGGTACGAGCCGTCATGAAACACAGCTCTGAGCGGCACCTGTTGCATCAGGGCATGGAAAGTTATTGACCCCTTGATTTCAATTTCAGGCAGAGCAACAGAGCCTGAGGGCAACAGTTGAGAAAGCAGATGAGATGATCAGAAGCCTGGATGATTGTATTTGTGAACTTGAAGCAGGTATGTTTAGAAAACCTTGTGTCCACTACGCCTACACTGCTACACTTTTGCGGAAGATTGAGTCATGTTTGGGAAGGAGCTTTGCTGGAGCAGCCAGAGCTGAAGATGAAATGCCTGTTTTCTTTTTAGAACTTGCTCAAGTTGTTGAAAAAGGTTCTGAAGACTCACCAAGCCTTAAATCTCTACAGCAGGGTAATTAAACCTTCCGTTAGTGATGTCTTGATTTGTGTTTTCATTTTTCTTCATCTGATTTATTGATTATTTTCTTAAACAGAAATGAACAAAGTCACTGAAGCTCTGGCGGATGATGACAGGTGAGCCGACTGTTATTAGTTCTATGTTTTTCTTCTCTCCTTTAAGAGATGTTTAAATAAACTCATTCCTTTCTTTTGGTGCACAGACAAATATCTGAACTGGAAGTGCAGATGACGGAGAACTCCAAAAAACTGAAGAGGCTGAAAGCTGAGACGGAGAACCTGGAGAACCACATCACAACAATGCATATGTAAGCTTAGCGTTTATTTTCATGTATTGAAAATGAGATGTAGATGCATCTAATTCAAAATGATAGTTGGCTTGCCTGCATCATAAGCTATCATCTGAGCATGCTTGTGTTGTTCACTCCTGTGTCTGTACCATCTCAGGTTAAGTGAGTGGAGGTTTGGAGAAACCAGTGACAGCTGCACAGTCTACACGTTTCTCTATGACACCTTCCATCTGCAGCTGACCTACCAGGGTTCCAACGGTGCGATTTGCTCACAGTTGATCTTCAGCATACTATGACGACTAATTATTTTTAGATATTAGGTTTGACAGTCTGTTGCATTCATTTTTCCTCTTACAGATATGTTTGTTTTTTATGTCTTCTTTTTTCAGGGAAAGTTTCTGATAAAGAATTGGAGAAGAAAATTTCACATATTGCATTTCATCATCACATCGATGGTGAGGAAACCAGAAATTCTGAATAATATGCCAGTATTTTGTTGTTAGTTGTAGTCAATTCAATAGGATTTGTGAGAAAAACTAATATTTAACTTAAGAAAGAGCATTTTGTAGACACTTTTAACCATCATGGTTAGGTTCAGAGGACGCTGGTTGCAATTGTGCAGAGAGCTTATGGCGCCACTAGGCGGCGCAAAATGAGAAGTTTAATCGCTTAAGGATGAAGATTTCTCATCTTCTAAAGCTTTGCTGCCTCATACAGCTGGTGCATTTACTGACCACTGAGGAGTTTTTTTTGTTGGAATTAAATATTGTTCATCTTTTTTTCCTGTTTTGGTGCAGAGAAGTCCCAGGACTATGCCCACATGGTTCACAGACTGCTCTCTCAGTACACCCAGGGAGAACCTGACTGGGTTAAGAAGTATCCCACAGAGAGGCATGTTCCAAAGGTAGGCAGGGATAGAGATTTACACTTCTCTGTGTTTAATAACAAGGCACAGTCATCGGTGTGTAAAGCAAATCCATTCCTGACGTCTGTGTCAAAAGGAAGTTGAGAGTTTTGTCCTTTGTTGAGCGCAGCTGCTGCTTGATGTCAGCCTTGTGGTGGGACGCTGTCGTCTGCTGGGAGAGGAGCTGCGTCTGCTGAAGATGTGGGGGGGTCTAAGGCTCGATATCCTCAACATCAGCTGTGTGGACACCCTGTAAGGAGACAGTACACAGAGTGGTGATATGACTGTAAAGTACCTGTTTATTTAGGTTAAATTAACTGTTGGTTAATATTCCTTCCTTTAGTGTTCACACTGTTTTCAGCAGTCTGAAGAATTTTAAAAAGTTTGAGGTGATCTTCTCTGTCAGCTTGAGCGACCACCATTATGTCCTCCATGTACACAGCTTTAAAAATATGATTGGAGACACAACGTAAGTCTGAGTCTGTTTTTGAATAAGATGTAGACATGAAACAAACCCAGTAAGTGTAACGCTGGTGCTCGATGTCTGTGCATCTCCAGGCTCCAACAGGTGGAAGAAATCGTTGCTTCTTTGACGCCAGGCAAGAACCTCTTGACGAAGACTCTAAAGAAAATTTATGAGACTCTGCCCCACTGAGACGATGAATTTACTTACATTGAGAGCTGCTCTGGTTTTGTACAATATAGATGGTGAGTGTTGATATGCCTCATCTGTCAATCCAAGTTTTATCTTTTTCATGTTAAAATTGCTTTGCGTTATTTGATAAACAGTAATTTGGTGCACTTATATCATTGTGGTGCTCAGTGTGCATTTATTTGGGAACTTTGTTTAAAATACTGCTTTCCTGCCGACTGATGAATATTTAGACGCGTGATTACAGGGAGCGCCGCTTTTCACTGTGCAGTTCCCAGAGCCGCCGCCAGGCGGTGACCATGGACCGTTATCTACTGTTGATGTATGAAAACGGGTTCTATCAGTTCTGAGGCCTGTGTGTATTCGTATGTGTACATATGATTATGGACACACTCAAAGATTTTGGTACGGAAGCAGTGTGTGTACTATATCAGATATGGGTCTCATAAAAGGATTATTCACTTTAACTCATCTTTTTCATGCTTGTTGGAACAGTTGCATTTTTAAATCCTGACTGCAGATCCTTTGGTCTGAAATCTGACATTTGCGTTTCCTTGGGAGGCTTCTCTGCTGTTCAAAGTCAAGCAGATAAACGTGGCTGAAGGAGGTCGTGTCCAGAGGTTACTGGAAAGGTCAAACAGACAGACCTTTCATGAGGGTGGCGGGGCAAACCTGAGGCCCCAAACGACAGAGGTCAAAGTTGACTTTCCAAACCGTTAACCTTGAGTGAGCCATCAGGGGACGCGAGCTCCTGCTGACTGACAACCTGTCTGACTGAGGACACGCAGGGTGTTAAGTTTGGCTCAAGTGATATTTGGGTCTCATGACCCAGGGTTCAACTGAATTTCATTTCAGTTTGTCTACACAAGGAATTTCTTCCATTATCCTCGCATGAGAAACCTGTTCAATCAAAAAACAACAAAGACTACTGAACTTTCCTGCCCTTTTTTCTCTCTAATTCTGTTGTCTACATGGTTACATTAAAATATAACCATGTAGTTTCTTGTCCTTTTCCCTCTTCATCCTTGCTAAAAGCTACACAAATAGCTCCTGGAACATCAACAGTCTGTCACCTTTTTAAAATTAAAGGCCTTTTTTTTTTAAGATGAGAATTAATCCCAACTTAAATTCAAATATTCAAAATATAAATTCACTGGGAAAAAACATTTAGGCTAAAACCGCCCTTACTTATTATATCAACTAACAGGTTTATACCTAATGTAGTTTAGTACCTGGTGGTGTCCTGCCCAATGGTGGTCATTTCCACCCGCCATTCAAGCCACCGTCCTCCTGACAAGAGCAACAACAACATCCATCCGAGGGAGGAACGGAGCTGTTTATTGAGATTTAAACAGCAACACAATGCCCACACCTCACACATCCTCTTCTGCGGAGAGCAGCATTTGGCCTCGGGCAGCGTGTTTCAGATCTGTTTATCCGTGGATCCCGCAGCAGTATTTCACCTTAATAACCCCATAAGTGTCTTCCACTGACATCAGCAGGGAGCCGGCTTTATGCTGGCGGAATGACTTTTGGAAGATGGAGAGGTGCTCCAGGGTTCCCTTTGTGCTAAAGTGCAAATGGGACCAACCTGCCACATGCTAGCTTTGATCACGAAAGAAAAGAAAAAGATATGAAAGAAATGACATTAAAATACAGTATTAGTTTAAAAGATGTTAAATATATGTTATATACTGTAAATATACAGTACCCACTGGCTGTCTTTGATGTAGTAGTCTTTAATGGCATTTATTCTATCTACTGACAACCATTTTAAAAAGTAATGTAGTATAACTACTGCTACAAAATGCAAATTCAAAATGAATTATAATATATATGCAGAATTTGAGCGAATGCACAGAATTTGTTTGGTTTCCATGCACGTGTCCATAAGATTCTCAAATTCTCATTCGCATTTAGCTGTTTTTATCAGATTCTCATCCACATGTGCATCCAGATGTTCTGCGCGTACTGAGTCAAGGTCGTGATTGCTGCAGTGTTGGCTCATTCTCGAGGATTTTAGAGCTAAATGCTGCTAAAGGTTCGCTGCAGTCATGATGAGTCTGAAAGTGATTAGAGGTTGCTAACGAGACAGACCATCCCCAGTCTAAAGTTGACCTTGGATGTCGCCCCCTCCTCCTCCCTCCCCTCGCACAGTTGTGACCCTTCTTAGTCGGGGACATTTGAGGACGTCTTTAATTGATCCTTCCAGGCAGGTAATTAGCTCTGACGGCATGTGCTCCCATGGAGATGTGAATGACGTACAGCCCACCCCTTAGCCCAATCAACCCCACCCCCCACCCCAAACACACACACACACATACACACACAGATTTGTGACCTGGAGGGTTCACATTCTCTGGTCATTCTGGGGGAGAAGACAATTGTGAGTCTGGCTCCCTCTCTGCGGGGGGGGGGGGAGCTGGAGAGCCGCAGCTGTCCCAAAGGATTAAACTTCAATGGTTCCAGCAGCCCCAAGAAGCATCGAGACACGTTTGTTTTAATATTTGAGGGGACATTTACATCTCGTTAGCAGGGAAACACAAGAAAATCACCATTGGTGGCTGTGCTAACGCTAATTGCATGACCACCTGCCTAAATATTGTTCTGGTTTTACTGTGAAAGCAGCCCTGACCTGTAGAAGCATGGACTCCACCAGACAGGCAACAGGGGAGCAGAGCAATAAAAGCATTTGCTAAATACCAAAAAGGCCTGAAAGCGATTCCATCAGCATGTCCACGGGGAGCTGGAGGAGAAGGGCTCTTTACTAGGTCCTCTATTATCAGCTACCCTTTTGACATGTAACGCTAACACATGTGCGTGCCCGTACGGACGCCTCTCAGACAAGACAAGTGGCGGCAGGAGGTCGGGACTGCCGGACGTGTGGACACCGTCCGTCTTGACCCACCCCACCCCCCTCGAGCCGGCTAACAGAGGTACGGCAGCCACCTTGGCTAAGTGCATTCTCCGCGCTGCTGTCCCGAATCCCTGCTTGACCCCGGCTGATAAACTGCACTATGCATAGATGACCAGAGAGTTTTTGTCCCATGTAAAACAGAGTAAGTCCCACATTTCCCAAACAAGGAACAGTGACCTTTGACCCAGGATGTTAGCCTTTAGTTCTTTGAATGAAAGACACACATCGAGGAAGCATGTCTACAGCCGAATAATCAAAGCGTCACATCAGAATAGAACAGGGATGCTCCTAATGTCGTCAATGTTTTTAGAATTTCCCAACAAATTTGAGACTGAGTTGGTAATTAGAACATTGGGATTTAAGAAAAGAACAGAAAATTCAAAGTCGGAGGTTTAGGGATTAACACGTTGACTGCAGGAGGCCCGTTTGTGGGTGATGATCCAGAAAAGGTTCCACAGAGGTCAGGCGAAAGGGAATTGTTCCCGGACGCATCTCATCAGGTACCTGACTCATAAGTGGTCCTCATCAGGATCATTTGCCCTCCATGATGTTCGTCACGCTCAAGTGGTTGGTCAAGTTGTCACTTAAACTTTAAAAGCTAAAAGAAGAATCTGATCCGAAGGCACCAGGAGGAAAATCGGGCCCATTAAGAAGCAGCAATGTTCAGGAAACAGAGACGAAAACACATGGAGAGAAAACAAACACAGGAAAAAGCTGGTACCAACGGACCAGCAGGCACAGTGAAAAACATGCCAACAAAGAACTGGTCTGGAAACAGATGGAAAGAAAGAAAAAACAGATGAAGTTCACTGAAAACCTCTAACCTTTACCAGATGAGTTCATCTTACTTCCTGATTCACCGGACTGAGCTAGCCAATCAGAATTAAGAATCTATCTATCTATCTATCTATCTATCTATCTATCTATCTATCTATCTATCTATCTATCTATCTATCTATCTATCTATCTATCTATCTATCTATCTATCTATCTCTCTACTGTATCTAAACCAGCCAGGGTGGTCATACTTTCATGTACGTGTTTTTTCTTCTTTATTGGATCTTTTCATTCTTTCTGAGTCTTGCCCCAACTTGACTTCTCTCCGTCTCCACAGTCTCTCCACCTTATCATTCCCTGCAGCTTGGCTGAAAAAGGCCACATAAATGGGACGTGAGACCCGGTTCCTCTTTTTTTTTTCTTTTTCGGTGGGGGGTGTGGGGCGTTCTGCACATTGTTTCGTCTCAGGCTGTATTTATTTAGATGTAAATCAGTTCGCTGAGAGTGTTACGTCCTGTCCTTGTGTAGTGGGCGGTGGACTGGGGCTCATTTGCTGGAGGAAGTCAGCCCCGCCGAGATTGGAGCGCTGCAGATTGTTTTCCATTATAAGGCTGCTATTGATGTGAGGGGGTGACATCATCCTGCCTCACCCTTCAAGGGAGGGTTGTTGAAAAAGAGCTCCCACACCCATTTCTCATTCATTACTCAGCACGGTGAAGGTGATGAACTTTGCTGATTCTTCTTTCAACTATTGTGAGTGTGTTTGTGGCTACTCGAACCATGGCGACCTGCTCCATGCTAACACGTGGATGGATGTCTGTGAGCGGGACCCCACTGGCAGATGTAGCAAAGAAGATGATGTTCCTCTGTACGACTGTGGCGAGCAGCAGAATGCCCCGGATCTAGATTTCTGTAGCTCCAAATCAGCTGCAGGTATCAGTTTGGAAGGTTTACAAGTCACTTATCATATCCTGCATCCTTGTCTGTTTCCACATTGTTCTGTGTAGCTTAGCAACATCAGCATCAGCTGTGTAGAGACATAACAGTGCAGCATGGAGCAGCTTTACAACAACAACATCAATAATGATTTAAGTTACAGAGAAAATTGGCCATAGGTGGTGGAGTAAAGACTGCCATCATCAAAACACAGGGACCATTTAAACAATTATTGCATTAAAGTCATTTCTATGTTTTTTTTAATTGATATGTAAATTTGACTAAAATGTACCAGATTTAGTTCAGTTCTAGCGTTACAAAATTCTAATTTATATTCAAGAACAGTTAAAAAGATAACATGTGGATTCTTTAACTTACTCTTTTTATTGTTGCTGAAGTCAAATTTTTATCATGTTGTTTTAATTGTCTCTTTTCGTGTTTCTAATTTTTGAATACTGTTTCGAAAAGCATCTTAATAATATCAGTCTAAAAGTTCAAATTTACTTGGTCGGATTCTAATCCCGTACAAAAGTCGAACTCTGTTCCTGTGGGTTTCGTGTCCTCCCTGGGCTTCCGTAGACGTTCCATCGCTGTCACTGCGCTGGGAGACAAACCATCCTTGAGCCACTAACACAACTACTGTGAATTATGGAAGAGATAAATAACATTGAGGTCGGTCCGTGTACAGAGTCCAACTATCTCAAACCGTTCAGGGTGCATTACAGTCAGGTGAGTCTCGCTGTGTCTCCTGACCGGAGCTGTGGGATGCTGGAGGCTAATGTTAGCCCAACCCCCTCATCCACTTTGCAGCGATAATGATGCTAAGAAACAGTGAAGCTTCACCGAACTTTAAACGCGAGCCTTTGTAACAGCTGTCTTTAGGTTAACCCCGAGTATTTACTGTGTTTTGCATGCAATGTTTCAGCAGTTGCATCTGTGTTGACCTGGACCAGAGACAGCTGTTAGCTAGCATGCTACCGTGACAGCTGGCTGCAGAGATTTTTTTTTTTTTTTTTTAAATTCAGTGTCACGTTAACAATAGCACATGCTTGTCATTAGTATAAGTACACGTGTTTAAACTTTGTTACTTGACAAAGATGTCTTCTATCTGTAAAACAGTGCTAAAACAGCATAACAACTGAGTGTGGAGTAAATTAGCTGCACCCCATGATGTGTCTGTATAAGTCTGTGTAGCTTCTGTCTGTTAACTCAAACTTTAATGGAATTCCAGCTGCAGCATACAACAGGAAAATGAAGGGAAATCAGCCTCCAGTGTCTGACTGCTGAATGACTACGATAATGTGTAAAGAAGCGGCATTCTGGTGATGTTTTCTGTAATATCAGACCAGATAGGGGGGGAAAAGGAACAGACAAATGACAAACACAAAAGAATCACACAGTTAGAAAAGAGCTCCTTTCTGATTCTTTAAACTTAAAACAATCAATTCTCAGTTGTGAATCTTCTGGCAGATGTAAATGTTGCCTCTGATACTTATACAACATTCACACGTATAAATATACAACAAAACCCTCTGTCGGGTTTTATTTCTGGGATGTTTTGCAGGATAAAAACGGTTGGATGGCGCTCCTTTGTCACAGCAGGTTCAGTGTGATCAGAACGCTGAAGTACCAAGGCACTTGCATTAAGCGAAGGGACCCCAGCAAAAAGTTACTTTCCCCTTTAGGGGTTCACACCTGGGACAACGGGGGGAAAGCTGGGAAGTTAAGCTTGTCAAGAGAATAGCAGAACGGGTATGGCAGCAGCTGGGCATGAAAAGAAATGTTAGTGAACTCTCTCTGCTCTGTCTGGCCTTTCATCCTTACCATGTCTCGTGTGTGTGTGTGTGTGTGTGTGTGTGTGTGTGTGTGTGTGTGTGTGTGTGTGTGTGTGTGTGTGCGTGTGTGTGTTGAGGGACTCCCCACAAAGGCTTTTTTCAGCCACACTGGAGAATCTCTTCCCCCAAAACCTTTCCTCGTCTGTACCTCTGCAGCTTAGCCGCTGCTCACCCATTCCCACCTATTTGTATTCATAGAACTGCACTTTAAAAGTAGATAATGTCAGGCGGAAGAGGCGCTCTTCATCATCAGTGTGAGCTGCTGTTTTGTCTCACCTCCCTCGCATCGCCCTACAAAGCAGGTGATAGCACCTCGTTGACTCTGGGGAACTCCTCTTATCTCTGTTGCCTCGTACTTATGTTGAATCACCGGCTGCTACCTCGAACAAGATAATTACTTTCAATTTATTCATTATCCTGCCTTGAATTATTCATCTGGAATTGGTTGTGTGTGTAGTTTACAGCCTGCGTGGCCTCGGTACTCCTTCAGTGAATAGGAGATCCATTACGAAGCCTGAAATACAAATGTTCCCACTTGAATAGTTATTTACAGCCCAGATAATTTCCCTAAAGAGGTCCTTGTGTGTTCAAGTGCACATACAGTAGGATGTGACAAGGGATGTGAGTTTGTCAGGGGAAGAGAAATCCTGGATCAATCTGATGAGGAATGTAAAAGTCTGCGGTATGTATTTTGGTATATAGTTCATAAAAACCTACACTGTACAATTATTTCTTCTCTCTATGTAAGAAAAAAAAAGGTTTTTGTCTACTACCGAGCTGTATCTGCTTTAATTTAAGTTTAGCATGATTTATTTTAGAGATCAACCGCGGAGAAATATTAATAACTCCTGTCATTTCTGTCCTAATTGTAGAATTACGCGCTGGCGGATTTCACCGGGGGCACAGGCTGACCTTGATACCGGAGTCGGCTCTGGCGGCTGCGTTGTCTCAGTAATGCAGGTCGATAACTTCATCATTAGCGCTCCGTCGGTTCAGGCAGGTGCGGGTCCTCTTAGCGGTGATGTGTGAGCGATAGGCCCGCTGTCTTTGTTGAAGCTAGTGAGAAGAAAGAACCTTAAAAAAAAAAAAAAACAGAAAAAACTGGAGAGCTCATGTTGGGATTCAAAGAGCGCTATTGTACTTGAGGATGGGAGTTGATTTTTTTTTTTTCTTTTTTCCCGAGCCGCAGCTGCCAGCTTTGTAGTGTAGTCGGCACAGGAGGTGTGTATGTGCATCTTTGTGATGGTCGTTAGATTTGAAGTACCCGAAAGATCAAGACCATACCCCCCCACAATAGCCATTCACACAGGAGCCTGTCATTTCTGATGCCCAAAGCCAGAGGGACCACATTAAATTCAAGGTCCTGTGTAGCCTGTGTCTGCTTCCCTCCCTTGCTCTCTTTTTTCCTCTCTCTCGCTTTTTCTGCATCCTTCCCTCACTCCCCACGGGCTAATCTCTCTGTCGTAATCCATGTCGGCCATGATTCCCCATCTCCCCTGGGTCTTTCAAGCTGTCTCCGCCCTCCCTCTCTCAGCAAGTGGCCTGAGTAATGAGGGGAACTCCGCCATCTGTGTGTGGTGCCAGGACGCTGGAGACGGTGCGTTAGGGACTCTTACTGTACCTTTACTGTAACGCCATCCTTTTATGTGTCGATTCAGGACGTTTAACTCGTAGCAGCGGCGATGCGCACCACGCCGGGGCATGCGTGACCCCTGAGGTCCTCTGTCCAGTGGGAGTGCGTCCTGCTGTGATCAAGTAAAGCGCATTTGCATGGTTGGAAGTGACGTCTCCCATGACGACCAGCAACGGTCTGATGCAGAGGACGAGTGGAAGACGGACGGAGACAGTTGACAAAAAATAACCGGAATTCTGTTTCTAACAGCTTTGGAATGGTCAGAAAACAAGTCTGAAATCCAGTCATGATTGTAGTCCAGTGACAGACAGTCACAGGCTGAGGCTGTCCTGGGTTCAGGGCTGAACGACGATGGCTGTGAGCCGCTGTAATGGCCGACGCCAGCATAAAGACGGCTGCCTAACAGTTGAATGTGTGTGAGCTGACCTGCTGCGGACACCTCCACCATGACGGGCAGACATTTCTAAACACGATTATCGCAGAACGTGACGCCGGTGCCTTTGCAGCACAGCCGTAGTCTTCCTGTTCTCACGTTACAGCATGATATTTAATCACCTATAAACACAACATGGCGCTAGCTTGGCTTCACGGTCAGGTCCTGGCGGGTCCGGAGCTTTGGGCCGCGCAGCAACTTCTGTTTCTGAACATCACTGATGCGTCATTTACTGGATTGTTTTTCATGCCGTTAATGAAGAGGTAAAAAGCTCAGAGTTCATTGTTGCACATAAAATTCTCTCCATTCGTTTTTTATTTTACAACCATGAAAACGTGTAGTTTTGTGTTGCAGAATGTAACTGGAGTAAAATCCTGCTCCAGCAACAATGGCGGTGCAATATCTGATTTTATCAGAGCAGTCTTGCCTTTTCACCTCCCAGGTCTTGGGTGGTGCTGAAACTGTACCGCCGCGCTCACGCACGGGAAGGCTCGGCTATTGTCGCTGCGAAGGTCTCGTTCTAGGAAGGCTGTCCTCTGAAAGAGCTCGTGGGAGGAGAGGAGAGGAGGTGTAGCCTAAATTTGAATCAAGGCCATATTTTCTCAGGCGCAGAAAATGTAGGACAACTTTTCCCGTGAACGTGCTGTTGGGGGGACACGGGTGCGTGCTCCAGTTGGATTCACACGCCACCGAGACAAGATAGAATTGTCCGGGGCCTCTCCCGGCATTAAGCCTACTGTGACACGGTGACCATTACGGTCTTAGAGTGACCCCTGAATGAACCGTGCCACAGGATGTTGTCGCTGGTTTACTTTCCAGCATTGTGACGGGGCTCTGTGTCACCGCGGAAGAATTTAAGTATCATTGTCCACCTGCCTTGGAAGCCGCCGGGACAATGAGTCCTTAAAACAAAGCATTATTCTTGCATTATTCACCGTCTTTCTTTAGCCTGAATGCTTCAGCCTCGGCAGTCATGCGGGGCCGCAGCTCTTTCCTGTGCATCTGCAGACGTCCTTGTGCGCTTTGTGATGTTTTGTTGACAGGCCCAGGCTTGCTGAAGGGTGGCTTGGTGCCTCCACACTTATCACATGAAGTCAGAGGCGATCTGACGTCATTTTACACTTTTAGAATCTAGTGCTTTCATTAAATATTGTGTGTGCTTATGTCGTATTTTGATTCTTCACAGAATGGCACGAAGAAATCCTGGGACTGCATGCGGACCCACGACAGGTAAAGCGTTTTATTTCCTGCACCCACACCGAGAAAAGCCGCTTCTTTTTGTTCCACGTGGCCGTGTCTGCGCTCCACAGGGGGCCGCTGGAAGAGGAGCGTCAAGCATTGGTGCGGAAACCTCAGCTCCTGCTCACGTTTTGCCCCGAGGTCGGTTTAAAAGCCCCTTCCCTCTATTCATGAGCCCAGAGAGAGGCTCTTGGTGAAAAACAGCTCCACTGAGAGACAAAAGCAGCAAACTTTAAACCTCTGCTTCCAAAGGAAAATGCCTCGTGGGAACATCCAGCTGTTCCCCAAAGTGTGTGTGTGTGTGTGTGTGTGTGTGTGTGTGTGTGTGTGTAACCCCAGCATTGTGTAGCATTTCTGTTTAAGTGTGCGTGATATTTGTTTCTCAGCGGGTCATGAACACGAAATGTGGAAGAGACATTTAGGTTGGAGGGTCT
Source organism: Arothron firmamentum (assembly GCA_016586285.1). NCBI lineage: Eukaryota > Metazoa > Chordata > Actinopteri > Tetraodontiformes > Tetraodontidae > Arothron > Arothron firmamentum. Next base: position 131,645 of record BJFM01001114.1, on the reverse strand, counting down.
TACTCCGGTATCAGGCTTTTGTGGCCCTCTCAGACATCTGTAGATGATGGGATGGAGACTTCCCGTAGGCCCAGCAAACACAGGTGCTCATGCGTGGGTGAAGACTCTGGGTTGGCTTCATCTCTACCGTCTGAAGTGATCTCGCCACGATTTTGTGAATATCAATCGCACCTCCATACCCTCGGTTATTCGCCCTGCTCACTTTGGCAGCAGTCGTTCACACTCCCACTCGCTGCTCTGCATGTTCTGGAGGCTGTCCTGCTTTATTTAGGCGCCCTTGGAGTTTAAAACCAGAGAAATTCAGGTCGCAAATGTGGAACTCTGTGTTTTCACGTTCCAGAGGACAACAGTCTGACGGCTCCGTTACTCTGACACCTGGCTGGACAGGAGTGAATTCATTGTGATGTTTGTTACTCGAAGTGTTGTTTTTTTAATAACTCAGTATTTTATGGTCGTGGAATTTAAGAGGCCAGGGGCAGCAGGAAGATGACGTCACAGCACACGCTGGTGTTCACAAACATGGAACATGGAGAGCGCTGCCGACCTCGAATCTCAGTCCTTTTTCAGTTCATCACCGGTTGCTGCCATTTTTAATAAATCTTCTTTTCCTGGGATGCCGGCTCTGCACAGCCCTGCTCCTCATCTGTTTGCTATAACTCCGCTCTGAAGCCCTGCAGAGGAAGCTTAATGGTGCGTGAAAAGGTTCCGCGTGTCTTTTTAGCCGGGTTCTTGGTTTAGCCATTAGAGAGCTTTTTTTTTTCCATTGGGAAGCTGTAGAACGGCAGTAATGGCGTGGAACTACACTGGAAGGCTCGGACTTGTCTCAGGGGACGGCTCCATTGCCTCAGGCCTGTGTGTCCCACTTAAGGCATAAATATACACCGTTATCATCCATATTTATGCACTCCGGTGGCAGTATTCTCCTGCAAGTCTGTCGTTATCCACGCCGTTATTTTTTCCCCCTTTTTCTTTACCTGGAAGTTGATAAAGGACATTAAACTTTCACTTTAAGGAACTATACTGCGAGGTTACTAAATCAGCACCGGGCCAGGCGCTATTATGAGAAGCAAGTAATATCAATGTCCCGGTTCCCCCTCACCCTGGGAAAGACGGGGCAGGGCTTCCTGCTGCCTGTCATGCATCCGCTTTCCCAACGCAGGCTTCAGGCCTCCCGTCTCCGCCGGCAGCATCGGCCAGAACCACCTCGGTGTGTCCGCTGGCTACCAAAAATATCAGATTTCCTGCACATCAGAAGCTAGGTGAAAGGTTAATCAGTCTTCCCTCAGGTCACACCATGCCACATCTCAGATGGCAGCACACACGAATAAGCAGGTGAAAGCAAAAATCCAAGCTCCATTCTGTTCGCCATTGCGCATCGTCAATAAAACCTGGACTTGATGGTATTTCTGGTCCAGTTCTGATCATTATCGTCTCCCTCTGTAGCAGAGCAGCTTATCGGAGTTGATGGCAGGGCTTGATCTCAGTCCGGATGCTGAGAAAACAAGTAACAACCGCTAATTAGCCATTGGACGTTAATTAGATCTTGTTATTCCAGACTTTTACCACATTTGAATCACATTAGCTACATGATGTCGTGCAGATTAAATTCCCTGATAGGATTCCTGTGATTTCACCATCTGGGGCCACTTGTTCCCTGATGGGTTGTGTATCGATCACAGAGTTTTCTTACAGAAATAACAGTATTTCTTCTCTTCTTTTCCTCCGCAGTGTCTCAGTACTGCTCTTCAACACCACCTCACACTGTTTCGTCCTGGTCAAGCAGTTCCGCCCAGGTACGTTTGCACATCTAATCCAGCCCTGCGTGTCAGAGTTCAAGCATAGAGGCGAACATACATGTGTGCAGTGCATGTGGGCACGCTCAGCACGCAACACATCACCACCTCTGTTTATTCTTCTGGCTCTTAATCACAATGCGGGCTCAGAAATAGGCTGCGAGAGGCCCCGTTACAAAGCAGCCCAGCCTCCTTTGTCACAATCCACCAGGGACTGTTCCACTCCACAGCGTTCTAAATTCAAGGAAGTCTGGGCATTGATAAATTTATTTCCCCTTTGCTTTCCCATTGCCTTTGTGGGAGGGAAAAATGAGCTTTATCTGAAAGCAATCAGCCTGTCTCCAGGCTAGATTGTGTGCTTTAAACAGGGAGGGTGCAGTGTACTGGGCAGCTTATTTCTGCTAAACAATAATGTTTAGAAGTGTGTTTGTGGTACAGAGCGGTTTTCTGACATCTCTTCAGCTCACAAGTCAAAACCGACTTACAGGAAAGTGACCGGTCCTTTTTATTGTTATTATTGTTATTACAATGAGCGAAGTGTATTGTAGTTTTCCTGCACGTGTACTGGTATAAGCACCTAAAATAACAGTTAGCTTGTGTCAAACTGGCAGCTTGTTGAGCAGTAAATTAGGTAAATAAATGTCTTTGTACCAAATACACAGACTTATAATACTTCAAACTTGTTTCTTTCTTTATCCTGCAGCTGTGTACATGAGCGAGTGGGAAAGGAGCAAGGCACAGCCGCCCAAGGCCGCCGATAACCCCGAGGAGGGCGCCACCCAGGCCGCCGGGCCCGAGTCCCACGAAGGCCAGTCGGCCTCAGAGGGCGAGGGCTCCTCCGAGTGGCCCCCAGCATCAGTGGGGGTCACATATGAGCTGTGCGCCGGGCTGGTGGACAAACCCGACCTCTCGCTGGAGGAGATCGCCCGGCAGGAGGTGCTGGAGGAGTGCGGCTACGACGTCCCTGCCTGTAAGCTGAAGAGGATCACTTCCTACAGGTCAGGTTCATTTGTCTTCACACTGCGCGAGCGTGTCAAGCACGGTAAACGCGTGCTTCCTGGGAAATGCGCCGCTAGCTCGAGCTAGCAGAGTTGGGCCCGTGTCAGGGAGCGCTGAGCCTCGTCTCTCAGAGCTGGAGCACAAGTTGAATGTTTCGGGTCCCACATTAACCAGCAGCACCTGTACAGCTGCAACAGAAACTTCTCCCGAGAGTGTTTTTGATTTGACTCGAGCAGCACATCTGCTTTGTTGGTGGTGTCTAGGAGAAGTGTTATGTGTGGGCGGCTTCCATCAGATACGTGGGTATCACCTTAACCCCCATGACCCCTATGAGGGTGTATCTGGCAGGAGGAGCTGAGCTGTTGTTCTTAAGACTCACTCGTGTTGGATATACTCATCCAGAAGAATCATCACACTGAGTGTGTCCATCGTGTGCTCCACCCCGACCCTCCACCCCCCCCACAGGTCAGGCGTGGGCGTCACAGGTTCCAAGCAGACCATGTTTTACGCCGAGGTCTCCGACGACAACTGCGTGGGCGCGGGCGGAGGTGAGCCGCGCGAGGGGGAGCTGATCGAGGTGGTCAAAGTTCCGCTGCACGAGGCCATGACCTTCGCCTACGACGAGCGCATACCCAAAACCATGGGGGTCATTTTTAGCTTCATCTGGTTCCACAACAACATGTCGCCCAAGTACAAGATCTCCACCAACGTGTAACTAGCACTCATCCATCAGTCTTTACACTTGCCAGCAGTCCCCCCCCCCTCACACACACACACACACACACACACACACACGGCGCTACATCCTCTATTGCCTTTTTAAATATTGGTACAAAAGCAGGAGCTTGTTGCTGTTTTTTCTTTTTTTTTTTTTTAATTTATGTGGTTTCGATGCTTCAGATAAACAAATTTGCCATAATTGGATGTTGCTTACACGTTTTTTGAGTTGTCTGTGTAGTTATTTATTTACATTTTTTGTGCCATCTCGTCGACGTAGCCACATATCACAGATTCCATGAACCTCCAGTTGTGAGAAGACTACTTCAGTGTTTTCAATTGAATGCTCCCCAGCAGGTATACATGGACACAGGACAGCTTTACCGTTCTTCTTACAGCATTTTCCTCCACAAATATCCGAATATTTGCGTAAAACTTCATGTAAACCTTCATTCTGACTACAGGTAACCGGTCCCTCCTGGATTTTTGTTTAGTTTTTTTTAAGATACCCAACTTTTTCAAAAAGTAACTCCACCTTTCTGTGATATTTTAGGCAGTGCGGTGCAGCGATTGTTCATTTTTTTTCTGCGGTTGATGAACAAATGACAGGAACCGTATTAAAACGCTCAGGTTTTTAAGACATTCTATCAAAATCTGCGTCAATTTGAATGTAAAGATTGCACCCACGCAATCAACAAAATCTCTATGGAGCCCAAACTGACACATCCAATCCGTGATGACGCATCTGCTTCTTCAACGCTAATTTGTCTTATTTTTTTCTTGCTTAGTTTGATCCCTATTGTCAGGATTTGTGTTTCTAAGTCTGAAACAAGCACCAACAAGGAAGTGACGTACCTCTAAAAATGCTTGTGACTTGTTAACATTTGTTGCTATAGTGACAGCATAGTTCTGAGAGGGACCAGTTTGAAAATAGGTTTTTCTAAGACCTGATCTAATTATGCATGACCTTCGTATTCAGTGGTGAACTTGCAACAATACATGTGTTAGATGTGTGTTTTTTTTCCCTTTAATTACCACTTGATCAAACGCGCCTGTTAATTTGTCGGACCCACGTCTTTCGGTAATATCCAGGAATCTGAACTCATCCCTCACTCACGAATCGAATCTTAAAAAAAAAAAAGAAGAAGAAGAAGAAGAAATCTCCACTGCAAGTTAGCAAAATCTCAGGTCCGAGCATTGAAACCATCCGTCACAATTAGGATCGGCCTCCGGCGCTGATAACAACCAGCGTTTTTAATCGAGTCACCTTCAAGTCAGACAGAGGGCAAATCATCTCGAAATTCCTGTCCTCCTTTTGTTCCTTACATTCAAAAAGGGCTGGTACTCCATTTATTAATAAGGAAACAAGTCCACCACCTGAAAGTACTCTTAAATATGCAACTCTGAAACACAGGCGACGCTGGTTTAAAGCCGATCTGCTGTCGTCACACGTGACCACGTACGAGTCACAGCTGTTTACTCTCCACCCGGAAAACACACACCACATGGGGGGGTTTAGTGAGCTTTTTGTGGATTAGTGATGAACTTCACTGTCTGATTACGGTTTCGTAGCCTTTTAAGTGCAGTGTTAGGCCACCTGGATCCGGTATCTGCGCACTGGTGTGAAGTGCACGAACCCGTCCACGGAGCGAAGATGATCGCTGAGCTCTCTGATGGAGACAATCAGATCGTTTTCTGTTGTCTATTTATTATCTCACTGGTGTGAGCTCTAAATGTTGTCATTTTAACTACATACAAAAAAAATCCAAATGCATAACCTTCCACACTTTATAGGAATATATGCAGAAAATTGAAAGCCATATTTACTGTATGCCCACTGATGGAGTCTAGACTTGCTAGTGTTTGATGTCTGTTCTGTAGAGTATTAAACACCAACAACAGTTACGCTTCAAACCATAAAAATCCAACTTTTTAAACACAAGACAGCTTGAACATAGACTTGATGTTATAATTGCACTGCAGCTGCACTGTTCTCAAATTCTCAGAATTTGGTTGTAAAGAGGAACCGACGTGTCGGGTTGAACTTGTTTAGCAGGTTATATCGATACTGAAACATTTCAGAATTCAAACTTATGTCACATGTTGTCCACATAACCTGTCTGGCACCTTTTTATTTAGATTTTGAATTTTAACTTTACGTCTATTAAATAGTGCTCTTTCAAGGAAACGTTTGACATCGTTAAATGAGTTTTATTGCTGTGTTTGTTCAGATTTAGGTGAATATATTTTATCACATCATGTCATGTAGCATAAATATAACGTTCAGGCTAGCTTGAGTTGGAACAAGGACTAATGTGTGGAAATGGATCAGTTTTTCATGTACTTCTTTGAACTTGCTTTGATCTGCCTTGATCCTTTGTTGTCCATTAAAGTTCCGGTGGGAGTTTGGTCTGGCTTGGTTCTGCTCTCAGCTCGGCCAGTCGTGCTGCTGTCAGGTCGCCGCTTCCGGTTGTTGCTGGATGGTGTCAGTTCCCTGTTGGTCCATGCTGATCTAGCCAGAATTGCGTCCACTGTTCTTTTCCCCCATCTGACCGACCCTTCAGAAGGTGCTGCCCAGAGGCAGGGAACTTCTCTGATTGGAGAAGAAAGTGGACCTAATAGAGCACAGTTTCCTCAAAGGTTCCTGGTGAAAGTTCCTGTCATGGAGGCTCGTAAACAGCTGCATGTTGCCCATCACATTTACATCCAACAGGCAATTTCACGAGGCAAAATTAATGCAAGTTCTCTTCGGCTGCTTGTCTTTGTGTGAAGCTAAGCTAACGGCTGGTGGAGCCATGAGAGCAGCGCTCTCATTGAACCCCCGCAACATCTCCTCCAAGCTCTTACACTGACCAGCGGAGCCTTCCTCCCTCCTAAAAACACTTCAGACAGCACAGGGTAGGTCTGCAGACTGTGCCACGGGTAAAACATGAGCCACTCTTTTTAAATCAAGCAAATATGTGAGGTCAGCACAGCTCAGCCCAGCACCAGACCTTTCTACCTCCATCACTCAGGCACACATTAGCAGAGCAGCTTCTGAGAGGCCGGCGGAGCTCGGCTACATGTCAACATGAGCCACAATCAGTTTGAAGTCTTAAATCATCAGTGGAAATGTTCCCCTCGCGGCTTTGCTGTTGTTTGTTCTTTTTCTTGGTTTCCATGGTTCCTGTACTGTTCAAGGATTTCGGACTGTACCGAGTATGTTTTTAAAGGTGCTATGTGTAGTATTCGCTCATGAATGCTGTATTTTTATGTCAAAATTCCAACTGGGACCAGGATACTGAGGGTTTCTGACCTCCGTCTATCGTGTCGGTTTTGTCGCAGGTTTGGGGGGATAAAAGCGTTTTGGTTTGAAGCAAAAACCTTCTGTTTGAATATGGTGAAAGTCAGAACCACACGTGTAGCACATATCTGATAAGAGGTAGGATACATGTACACTGGAAGTTCTACACATAATACCTTTAATATAACAGATTTGTGAGTGTTTTTCTTTTTCAGGTGTCTTAAACTCAAGTGTGTTTAAGTAATTTTCTGAAAAAAAAAAAAAAAAAGGACAAGGGTGTTTTATAAAGAGATGGTTGTCATTGTGGGCGGTGTTTCCACTTCGGTTTCAATTCTAGTTTTCTTTTATTACCTTAATGTGAAACTACATGACAGCTGGTACAAATATACAGTATATATTTAAATATGAGACGTTGCATGTGCACTTACTGTGTTGGATTCAACTGAATTGAGATGATATTGAAATAAAATGGGTTTTGATACCCGAAATGATACATTTTTGTGCCCTCATTTACTAAGATCGTGAGCTCGTTGAAACCATCCCTAACATATTCATGCAAAGTCTTTTGCATTGCAAACATATTTCTAAACTTAAAAGTGTTTCCACTGAAAGAGAAGGATCAAATTGTGCCAAGTATTCTCACGTTACCTCTGTTTCCTTCCTTCTTGTTTACATTTAGACGAGCTAAGCTAGGCTTGGAAGAATGACTGTTAATTTTGCATAGATTAGATAGAAAAACTAATAAACTGCATCCATGGTCGAAAGGATGGAGTAGAGGTGTAGAAGGGCGGGTATTTAGATTGTGTCCCAGTTGCTTTGATGTTGTAACTGGACACATGGGATGTGTGCATGATAGTTTGTGTGTGTGAGTGTGTCTGTGTATGTGTGTGTGTGTAATCCAGTAGATGGATTACCAGCCATCCATCTCAATGCACCCCATTCACAGGTGGCAGCCTAAACCTGCCCTGTTGAAGGTGGGACAGGCTCTGCCGGTGAGGTCGGGCGACCAGGCTGATTCCAGCGCAGCCATCCAACCTCCATCTGTATGCAAATGAGGCCCCGCACAGATGTGGAGGAGGCGTGACCCTCTTCACCCGCCCCAGGAATGTGTTTGATGGAGCCACACACGTACGTCATGAAAGGTTCAGGTTATTACAGCACTTCCTGATCAGTGTTCAACTTTATTTAGAATATTTTTCACATCAAATGTATATTTTTAGGTAGCACACAAACTCATAATTCTGTTTGTCATTGATCTAACGACAGAAAAAACAGGAGGACGACAGAACTTGTAGTTGTAAAAAAAAAAAAAAAAAAAAGAACTTTTTGTTTTTGGTCTCTTTAACCTTCAAACTTGAGTTTAATTCAGATATTTAAAAAAATAAATAAATTCAAGGTTAGGAGAAGCATTCCTTGAACCTTAGCAAGGATATTAAAATGTTCTGCGTAGATCAGGTAATCCATCATCTGTTCTCTATCTTGAAAATCCCATCAAGATGTGCCGACTCCTCTACCTCCAGTTCAGGGTCCAGGAGTGAACTTGGACTAACTCGCCGTCCTCCTTGGAGGTCAGGCTTCACTGCTTTTTTTTTTTTTTTTTTGCTTTTTGGCATGTCTGCCATACCAACACGCAAAGAGATCTGCGATGGGCATGATCGCATCCTCTTTAATCGTCTGTTTCAGCCGTTTATGGTTGGACAGGAAGCTCTGAGCTAATCTGAGTGTCATATTTCACCCCTTAGGTGTTATTAAGCTAGGTGATAGCAGAGGAGAGGACCCAGCAGAAACAATAATTTAGCTCCAGAAGGCTTTAGGATGCTTGTGTTTGCCCTCCCGTCTCTGGGTCCAGAATGGCGAGCTGCGGTTTCTGTTGTCTGCCTGCCGGTGTTATCGACACCGGCAGCGTTTCCAGGTAATTTAGAAACGTCGCCCGTGAACAGCAACATGTCACACACGCTGGGTGAAACGCGAGCTGTCTGGATGGGAAAAATGCTGCCTGTGTTCAGGAGCCAGCAGAGCAGAACATACGGGCACGGGGAGAGAGGCTCGCCTCGGTCTGACTGCATGTCTCGTCTTATCGCAGCGGAAATGCCCTTTCCGCACACTTGATCGCTCAGTCAACCAGAAAGCAGAAGGAAAGAAATGAATCCACTGGATTCAGGGGCTCGGACCCCAGCTGGGTGAGCTGGCGGGCCTCCTCCAGCAATGATGACCGCCGTTGGCTTTTCCTCAGAATCAAGATTCACGATTCCTCCATCCAGTTCCTGCTGACCCCAGCTGACCCTACGGCCAGCCAAGGTCACGGGAGATGCCGGGGTCGAGCCCAGCTCTCGCTGGGAGGAACTTCCAGTCCATCACAGGAACCGCTGGCGTCCAGAGGCGGTTGGTCCAATCACCGACACCAACATGGTTCCTGACCAGATCTCCACAAACTGGTGTTGGCCTGAAAGGCTGTATTCCTCTGCCCCAGCGCTGTGGTTTCCCCATTCTTCCTCCATCTGATAACCAGAGCCGGGGCTTTGTGTCAGGGAACGTGTGTTTGCTGCGTCTATCCGCAGCAGAACTGAACCTCAGCTGAACTTTTAAAGAGAAACCAGTCTGGTCCTTTTGTTCGGTGGAGGATTTCCCAAACCGCTGGTTTACCTTTTTAATTCCATTTATCAGATTTCCCTCAGAGTTCAAGAGGCCTTTGTCGACTTTCTGGCGTATTGGGGCGAAATCTAGGCAAATTCATCTGATTCATCAGAATCAGATAAGAAGCATATCACCTACTGATAAAAAGCTGGTAACTCCAGGATGATGATCGGCGTTTTGTGCTCATGTAAATGTAAACGATATCGTTGTCTCTGGTACCACGATGCTTTACATTTGTTTTAGAGCAGGAAGTCAGCCAAAGCCGAGGCGATCAAAGACAGTCATGTGAGCAGGGAGTTACTGTTGTCACTTGGAGCTTCATTGAAAGACGCCGAGGACGGAAGCGAGCCCATGAATTATTCAGAAGGTTGTTTAAATGGCATCACAGGGGAAATAAACCGCTCCGAAACTGCTCTTCTTCCCTTTGTGCCACAGCAAACAGGCACACTCCCCCAAATACAGTCATCCTTGCAACAACAACACCGCACCCTGATCTGCTGAACAGCCGCTGCCGACCGATGAAAAAAACCCGCGTGTCACCTCTGACCCGTGTCGCCGCCACTTCCTGCCGCAATCGCCCGAAATCCACGTGCACGCCGAGTCTGCGAAAGATGCTTGGAGATAAAAGAGAAGGGACCTGTCAGCCGAGTGTGTGAGGCGGCAGATCTGAAAGGAGAAAAGCCATGAAAAATGGATGAGGAAAGCCCCCCCTTCCCCCGCCGGCTTGAAAACCCCCCACAGTGCTCCCACTTATAATCCCTTCTCCTCCTGCACACACACACTCCTCTCTCTCTCTCACACACACACACACACAAACGCAGGCCCGCATACGGAAGACAAGGTGGGCGAACACCACCCGAGGTCATCTGTGGGGGGTCGGGGGTATTAAACTAATATTAGTCTTTTTTTTCCCCTCATTTATTGGAGCTAATGTGATGAACTGAAATCTGCTCGTGGATCTGCCAGCAAACGTCTGCACCTTCCTCGCCGAGGCCAACGGAGGCGCTCAGCAAATGTGATTAGTCACGCATTCAATGGCGAAGGCTCGTGTTATGGAGCCAGTGTGTCCTAAACGCTCTGACAAGACGAGCAACCACGCACGGCAGCCTCCGTCAGCGCACGTTTGAGCGTGTTGTTTGCGTTCCCACCTAGCATGCGGCTAACAGCAGCGAATGCAGAGAAGCTGACACGGAGCCAAGGCTTCCAGTGACTGGTGGATGCAGAGAAGCCTGACGGTTGTGAGTCATCAGGAGGTCGGTGGTCGGTGCAGAACTTTGACTGCATCCTGAGCATACCGAGGCACCAAAAACGCCCAGCTGGACACCAGAGAACGAGCCTTGAAGGTCCCTGCAGGGTGGAGGGGCTCCACAGCTCCGAGTCCGACGTGGAAAGACCTTAGTGTCGCCATGAAGAACTTCTTTCTGGTGAAACAGTGGAGCATCATGGAGGCCGAGGAAGCCCCCCTAGCCGTGAGTGAGGAAGTAGAGCCGTCAGCACTTGAGGCCGTTCACAAGGTGTGATCCAACTTGAGGCGCTCGTGTTCTGGTGACAGCATGTGGAAAAAAACCCAGTCAGAGCGTCTGGGCCTGCTCAGGCTATCTGGCGTCTCCGCTCAGGCCTATCTGACGTCCTGGCAGTCGCATGACGAGAAGAAGACAGCAGCGTTCTTTGATACCCGGAAGATGAGAACTTCCTCATATCAAACAACAAACAGGATCGATTAGATTTTATATAAACGATAGAACACACTGATTTTAGTGGCGCTAACCACCACTGAGGAGATTGTGTGTTCTCCCGGTGCCTGTGCAGATTTTATCAGGTGCTCAGGCAAGTGTGTGAATGGTGTGTGTGTGTGTGTGTACGTGCATGTGTGTGTGTGTGTCCTGTGATGGCCTTGTGACTTGAACCTAACTCAACAAATTCTTCCAACAACCTAATTGAATAAATGTATCGATGAAGTAACATCAAAACCAAAATAACCCATCTAAAAAAAATATCCACTATGTGTCAAGTTGTGTGTGTTTTTGGGGCCACAGCTCTGCCCAAACTTGAAAAACTGCTTGTTCTATCGTAGAAGGATGCAAAGGACAACTCGATTCCTCTTGTTCACCAATTTAATTGAGTGATGGAATGGAATAGGAATCGGAACAGGTTCATAACCTTGAGGATAAACAAATCTTACATTTTGTATCCAATTTGCATGTATAACACTTGATAGTACAAACATGAGGCGGCAGATAATGCAATCATGAATATGAACATGAATGAATATTAATACCAATCAATATGATTTAATCTGAAACTAATCTTGCTTGCTAGAGTTGCATCTTCCAGTTGATCAGCAGCTGTGCTTGTGTTTTGAAGGGCAGTATGTTTGCTTGATGCCGTACATCAAGCCTCCTTGCCCTTTGATTACTAAACATCAAATGCCCCTTTGATCTCGTTTTTGATCTGTAGATTGATCTGCGCCTTTGGTGTTTCTGAATTTCGGATTTTGACGCAACAAATGTGACAGCAGCCATTATTCAGGGTCCCTGGCGTGGCCGGTAGAGGGCGCTCTAAACTGCTGCAACGTGCAGATCAGCAGCTGCTCAGTGTTTTCAGCCTCTTATTTCTACTTTCTGGCACTACCAATCCACCAGAACTGACAAAAGGACGGGAAAACATGACGAAATGTTTCAATGCCGCTTCATTTCATTCCACATTCAACGCAAATCAAACAGATCGACCGGAAATAGGGGCCCTATTCCAGTCCAGATCCACCGAAATGGATAAATAAAGGGCTCAGTAATGACGTCTCTGTGTTATTGTTTGATTAAAGATTTGTGATGAAGCTGGAGAGGAACCTCGGTATAATTCAAGTTTGGGGAGGAGGAAGATGAGGCAGAGGAGGAGATGGAGATGGAGAAGGGTGTGTGTGTGTGTGTGTGTGTGTGTGTGTTGAGGGGGGGTTATCGTACTATTGTCCGCCCCTGAATCTGGTTGGCTCTCAGTCAGCCCGTGGGCCAATTTGTAAGTGGTTTGCGCAGCTGCCAATCAAAGCAGACGTCCTCTCCTCAGGCTGTGGCTGCGAAACATCTCAGTTGCTGCGTGGAGAGATTTGACGGAAGGACGCTGCTGTGCATGGACCATCACCACGGTGCAATCCAACGCCCGCTCACACACACACACACACACACACACACACACACACACACACTCTCGCACGCGCGCGCGCGCGCACACACACAGATGCATGTAACGCATCGGTGAAAATCTGGATGTACACGCCGAAGAGAAGGCGCATGTGAATATTTTGTTTTTGCATGTCTGGAGAGGAGGAACTGGTCGCCGGCTCCGCGCCTGCTGGTCTTTTCTTGTCGCTTCTCTCCTTTATGTCACTCTAATTAATCGGAGGCATGTGGAATCGCACCAGGATTAGGAATCGCTTCCCAATAGTCTGCCTGCTGTTGACGTTATGGACGGAGGTAACGAGGGTTTTTTTTGTTGTTGTTGTTTTTTTTTATAATGTTGAAATAGATTTGAGTCTTGCTGTGCACCATAGAATGTGTTTAAATGTCAAAAGTTGGTGGGCGTGGGCTGATGGATACATATTCGTCGTCGAGTTAATCGATTAATGAATTACGTAGCCGTCAGTTGTGGAGCATGTGATCGTGACACCGCGACAAGGCTGAAGTCTGGGGAAGTGATACGGGCTTTACTCTCCATTTTGGTGGGAATTCCGAGCAATCTGCGCCTCGGTTTTCACTATTTCAAAGCAATTTTTGAGGGGGGGAATCAGGCCCGAAACAAGAAGTTGGAAGTTGCATCAATCTGCCGCTGCAGCCTGTGAACTGTTCACGTGCTGCAGACATGATGCAACGCATTATTTTGGAATTGCACCCACCCCCCCAATCTGGAACAGTGTTAATTAAAGTGGCCAAACGTGGACGCCCGTCCTGTTTTTACGCACCAGATTTGAAACCGCCCCGCAGCCTCCGAACATGGAGCCGCGCGTGATGTTGGTGTTCTTTGCCTGTTGTTTCCAGGTGTCCCGGTCAACCGGCTATTTCGAGTTGCAGATGATCTCCGTGGAAAATGTAAACGGCGAGCTGGCGGACGGGGAATGCTGCGACGGCTCCCGGAACTCCGAGGACCTGCGCTGCACCCGCGACGAGTGCGACACTTACTTTCGAGTCTGCCTGAAGGAGTACCAGATGGAGGTCATCTACACCGGCACCTGCATCTTCGGATCGGGATCTACGCAAGTTCTCGGTGGGAATACCTTTTCTTTGAAGGGCACCAAGAACAATCCGAATAAAATCGACGAGGCTGGCAAGATATTGATCTCCTTCCAGTTCGCGTGGCCGGTGAGTGGCGACGTTTTTACGCCTGTTTTACGCAGCGTTCGGGGCACTTTGTGCCACGTGTTTTTGCATTCTGGTGGGTCTTTTCCGACTGATCTCCCAGTCGGCGTGTGTCCAGCACATTTAAATAAGCACGTTCACGCCCGTTTGAGCTGCTGTTTATGTTCTTGTTTCATTTGAGCCCCGCAGCACTTTAATTCATCCTCCAGAAGTTAGAACCATCAACGTTAAGCACTTCAGCCTAAAACCTAAGAATGGGTCATCAATTTTGCCTTGATTAACACACTAATCTTCCAACAAGCATGCCTGTCCCATTCTAACCAGTCTGCTTGCCACTGGAGGTTAATCAATCAGTAATGTTCCAACTGCAGAAGTCTCCTTCGAGTGCACCCGGAACATTTCAGCCTTTTTGTCTCAGTGGTGGAGCCTGTTAATCAGATCACATTTGGGTGTGTTTGTTTGGCTTCCTGCAACATTAATGATTTTCTCTCAGATAGAAAAGTGTCCCAAAAGTCCAATTTTTCCAGTCATTAAACACAAAGAAATTCAAGTAGACAGAAAAGATGTGAGTGCACGTATGAGCGGAGGTGTAGGCCTGGAGAGTCTGACCGCTCGGCTGCACCTCCTCCATGCATCACGTTTCCGCCGGAGCACTGAAATCGTTAGGTTTTAGGTCGCATGCTCCCGGCCTCCTAATGGCCTCCTGCCCTTATGAGAATTGCCAAAGCTCTTAGCGGAACGACGGCGAGCTTCCCCGGGATCGGGTTGCAGCTACGGCGGTTGGCGGCATTGTCCGAGTCGTCTTTTAAAGTCGCCCCGATGTATATAAATATATGAGAGGGTTGGCCTGCATCCAACTGGCCGGCCTGCACCTGCCGAGGCAATGATGGGATAATTAGATGGAGGGAAATGCTTTGATACGGAGACCCTACCGGGATGGGGGGTGGAAAATGTTCCTCACAGCTTCATCTTTACTGGGGAGCGTGATAATGGGTGTGTTTTTGGGTGTAAAACACTCCCCTCACTTGTGTCACTGGTTGCTCCATCCGGAGGGTGAAATGGGTGCTGTGACGCCTCCAGGCTGCGGTTCTGGTGCATGCTGCTGGATGGGTTTTCTGACACCTTCCCTCCCCCTCCGCACCTGCACCCCGCAGTCTGGTCTCCTGCTGTGGGTGCCAGGTGGCCCCTGGTGGCCCCTCCAGGGCAGTTAAGATCATCTGACTGTAATGAATGATAGCTGGTGGATTAGGCCCAGGAATTAAGGTGTGCACGCCGTAAAAGACGCGTTAATCCTTCAGGACAGAAAACGGTTTGAGTTGCTTGGCTCGAAGGGCAGATCTGGTCCCCGAGAGCCTTTTGTCAAGTGATCAGGGCCGACTAATGAGACCTTTCTTTAAATGGAGCTGTTGTGATGCTGCTGTCTGTTTGAATTCTGGCGGCAGTGCAGAGGTAATTCTGACCATAGTGAGCACAAACTACTAGTCCTTCTTCAGATTTTACTTTCAGCCTTTTCAAATAAACAGTTTCTTTCTGTATTTCTTCACTTTGGATTAGAGAAAATGGGCCCGACGGTGGCTAGCCTAATTGGCACGCTTCACCAATGAAATCTCTCCTTTAAGCTCATAAAAGAACGTTCTCACCATCATCGTTTTCAACATTGTGATTAGATTGTTGTCACACACAGAGTCAGACATTACCGGTGACGGCAGTTTGAGTCATTTAACAGCTGTGCGTCCTGTTGAGCTTGAAGGCGTGTTTTCCTCTTCTTTGGTGAAGGTGTCACATGTCAGATCCAGGTTTTCCAGGTTTGTTTAATGATCCGCACTTAGAAGCAGATTATTTCTGCCTTCCGTGAATTAAACCTGAGCTTAAAGGGAAGCGGTCAGAGGCGTGACCTCACACGTAAAGGACAAGAGCGAGCACCTGTCCTGTCGTCTTTATCCTCACTTTTATAAAAAGCACATCCAGCCCTCGTCGCTGTGTCTTAATTTGACCGACACCTCCAATCGGAGGTGCAGAAGAGGGCTATTCTGGGGTGTTGTGTCTGTGTTAAGTGGGCTGGCCTGATAACGGCGCACTATTCCAGTGCCAGATGTCACAACAGGCCGGCGGGGGTCAGTGGCTGTGGCGTGGTCGCTTTCCTCCCTGTAGAAACAAAGATGCAGTGTACGATTGGCTGTGTCATCTGGCCGAGCGCCTGATTTGTGGCCTGCAGCCGCCACGCAGGGCCTGACCCGTCTGTCATCCCGACCTGCTCGGCCCTCTCTTTGGACAGTCTGGGCAAACGCAGCTTCGGCCGCCGCTAACGGAGACCTTGAAACTGTTTCCCTGATGCGTTTTCTTCAAACACACCTTCAGTCTCACACACTTCTTCGTTTCTGGGAAACGTTTCCTCTTCCGTCGACGGAGGTGTCGCTCCCTCGCCTTTTCTCAGCGGCGCTATCTTCACGCCAGCGATGCCGTCGGTAATGGCTGATTTTACAGATTGTCTGATGGCTATCAGTTGTCGGAAAGTGTTCCAGCGATTGTCCAGATCTGGTTTGTGTTGTCAGCGTGCCAGTGAGGAGAGAGGACTCTGGATGAAGCCTCCGCCTACACCCAGTGTTTCCCTGCAGTTACAGTAAATGCTCCGGTTCTCTGCACCAGCGTTACACCAGCTCGTCTTTCAACCTGCGTGTTGCTCTTCAACTCTCACGCAGCAGTGCGCTGCGATGAAAAGCCAATGCTCATGTTAGCATCTAGGCACATCCCCTTTGACTAGCATGCTAGAATAACTGGGAATTTTCCTTTAAAATTCTGCATTAAATCCATTATTTTCTAATTCGCACCTTCTAATTCGGCTTATTGCTCCCTGTGACGACGGCAAAAAGTTAAAACTGTAAAAATTGAGTTATTTGGCTGTCAGAAAGGAAGGAAATGGGCAGATATGGTCACTAGATCCATAAATCCAGCAGATATGAGCCAGTAAAAAGCCATCCGTGTCACTGGCGTGTGGACACGCAGCACCACTATGAAATGAATATTAATGTGTTGCTGCAGTCAGGTGACAAATGAAAACCTAATTTTCCCTCCCGGAGTTTCCGTTTTTGTTGCGCTGCGTGAGAACTTTGGGAGAGCCTTTCTTCCATTCAAACGCCAAAGAAATTCCTGGCGAACCCGCTGCTGAAGTCAGCCCGGAGAGTTTGGGGAGCTTTTCCTGCATGGTCAGAGCCTGAAGTTGACATGTGCTCGTGTTGGCCTAAACGCTCTGACATCACCGGCGAGGATGCAGCAATCTGACGCTTAAGCCTCAGATATTGATAATGCACCTGGCTGCGATGGTGACTGTCGATCAGGTCAGCTGTGGGTGGTGTTCTGGGGGTTAATCTGTGGTTTCTGACAGCCGACCTTCAGCCTGGGTCTTCTGGCAGAGAGACGCTCTAGAAAGAGGAACGCGGTTGGTTAATTTTGTGTTGGAAACCACCCCAGATTCAGTCCTACACATAGATCAGGACCCCCCTAGAGTTGTAGTTTTAAGGTGGTGTACTCATCCTCTGTGTCTTATTTTAGACACTCACACACACACACACACACACACACGATCGCATGCTGGAACAGAGGCTCAGCCTCACCTGATGCGGGTCTTGTCAGCGCTTGTTGCTAGGAGACCAGCACATAGTACTGTAGTAAACAATTATCTTCTCCTCCGTGGCCCCCTCCCCCATCGTTCCTGATCTGGTCCCAAGGCTGCTGTGTGGAAAACCACACCAGACCAGTCTCACCTGGGTCGGCTTAGGCTCGCGTTGACAGTCACAACCTGGAGCCATTTTAAAGCTAAACCCAGCTGATTTTGGTTGCGTTTTTTAAGTTTTTCAGGCATCGTGTGTTTGTTGTCATGAGTCCGACCAAGATTCGGGCTAAACCATTCAGTAATGAGGGGTTTTTTGTTTTTTTTTTGAGGCCTTTGCCGGCTGACCCAGCAATCAACCATCTGGCCTCATTTGGAACCCACTGAGCCATGTTGGCTTTGTTTGAACCCTTTGTAATTTCCAAGAGAAAACGTGACAACAACAGAAAAGTACATTTGGACTTGTAGATTTTTTGCTGGTTTGGGGTTTTAAAAGGTCTTGGAGGAGTTTTGTGCTTCCAGGCTCAGCTTCATGGGGCGTACTCTGGAGACGATCTCAGAGCCTTCGTGTGGCTCCAGATGTCGCGTCTAACGCAGGCTGCACTCGTGTCCGCCACCCGTGCACCTTGTCTGGTACCCCTCTCTGCATCCAACCCCCTTTGGGTGCCTGTTATGTAAAGTATTTTCCAAACACAAATGCGCATGTACATATCTTTTCTCGCTGTCGCTGCCTCTGTGCGGAGTGCACGTGCCCGCTGTGCTTCGGTTTGTGAGTGTGTGTGAGCCAGATAGTCTCTGGGCGGTTTATGAGAATTAAAACCCGCTGCACCTTCAACAGGATGATCAACGCAGCGCCAGGACTGATGGCCGCCGCCTGAGTTGAGGCTGCTGCTCGGTTCGTTTGCGGGTTCTCTGGGGGTTTGAACTGAACCGTCTCGGGGAACCAGGCTGTCGCCTCGACGCCCTGCCCGCCGCGTCCTGGCCTCTGGTTCCGTGAAGGAGGCAGGTGCCAGGGGCTCCTCGCCAGGGCCAATTACAGCGCGTCATTACACGGGCCGTTAAACTGTCGCTGCACTGGTGAACCTGTTTGAGATGATAATGGCGCCCAGCTGGAGGCGGCGCTGCGGCGCTCTGGGGTCAGGCGTCTTGCTGATTTCGGATCAAGAATGAGCCCGTAGACGTCGCCCGCGCACGTTTACGGACATCTCGGATGGTATCCAGCGACTGACCACCTGAGAGCTGAGCTTCAGGCTTCCTTGGTTGGAAGCCATCAGGTCACATGACTGATGGCTGGAGGCATGGAAAACAGGCCGCTTGTCATCTGATCAGCGTCGGGGCGTCAGCGACTGTCGTAAACATTTTGTGTGTGTCAAGGAAGCAGAAAGACGCGGTTGCATTCTGCACGTTTCCCTGGGTCTATAAGCTGCCCATCGCACTTCTCAAGGCACTCTGGGTAATGTAGTCTCGTTTGTTCCACTGTTCAAACTTTAAATGGACCTGCACCTCCTGGAGCTGATGCGAACAGCAGAATTGCGACATTTGGAGGTCCCGCGATGACCTGAGCTGTCGCCACAAGTACCGAGACGCTCCTTTGAGGCGATCCACACTCAAAAACAGCCTGGAGGCCGCCGTGTGGTGCCGCCTGCCTCTGAAGTCGAGTATGAGTGCATAAACGCACCGATTGTAAACTCAGCAGAGTTGTTCCATCGTTGCTCGTTTCCTTAATTGCTGCTTTTACGCTGCGATATCTTACTTTTGATTTATTTTATTTTATTTCATTGAACTCTGCTCATGCAGGAAACAAATGATCGCTAAAGGTTTCCCACAAGCCAAGCTTTCCTGTCCTTTAACTGACCAAAAACAAAAACGCTTGTTGTCTTTGTTACCATTAAACTCAGCATTCCTCTGAGTGCTCCGTGCTGTTCTGCCTATATCCGAGTGTGCTTTCCGGAGGCAACAGGAATTTATTTGAGTTTGAATTGAATCACCATCTTTTTTTTGGAGCGGCTCTTCTCATCTGACTGCTGTGGTTTGCGGGGTCAGTTATTAGCTCCATGCAGCAATGACTGACTTGTTTGTTTGACATGCTACTTAATCTTGAATCATGCTGGGTTAATTAGCATGGGGGGGGTTGTTGTATTGGAAATGCATGGGTAATGACCCTGTTGGCATAGTAGCGGCATGTTCAATGGGCCATTTGTGTGTGTGTGTGTGTGTGTGTGTGTGTGTGTGTGTGTGTGTGTGTGTGTGTGTGTGTGTGTGTGTGTGTGTGTGTGTGTGTGTGTGTGTGTGT
>BJFM01001114.1:47232-78626 GCA_016586285.1 Arothron firmamentum | reverse complement strand
CCTCGTTCTTTTTCCCTTTAATCTGTTCCTTCAGAATCGCCAGGTTGTTGTCTTTGATGGTTTGCTCAGATGCTCGCAGCTGCTTTTTGTATCTTCTGAGCTGCTCGTGTAACACTTGTGTGTCTTTGGCGTATTGCGCCCTGAGCTCCTCAAACTTGTTTTCTGCCATTTTTTTGTGTTGCAAACGCCCTTGAGCCTACATTACGATTCAAATAGATTTTAGGAAGTTACAGAGGTTTCAAGAACAAAAATATATACAATAAAACAATCATCTTACCTATGTATCAAAATAACGAATAAAAGGGCAAAAAAAGGAAGAAAAATTGATTTGAAAGTCAAAGGCACTAAAGGATGGGCTCACCTGTTTGAATGCTCGATTCTCTATCTTGAGCATCTCGTTCTCATTTTGAAGCCCAACAATCTCATTCTTTAAACGCTTGATCTGCAGGTCTTGACAAACAAGCAGCCTCTTCGTTGCTGGATTATCAGTTTTGGGAGTGGTGTTCTCCCTGGTTGTCGTGGCAGCAGGTCGAGGCCTCTGGCGCTGTGGTGGATGTGGTGCGCGAGGCTCAGCCCCCAACCCAACACAGCCTGCAAGGTAGACCGTCAGAGTTTAACCTGCTGTGGAAGCCGTAGCAGCAAAACCCACCGACAAGAACATTAATCCAGCTAAATACAACCGTTGAGGATCAAGAAATTCAAATTTACAAGAAATATTGTGATGCCTGAAAAAGTCTTGAACAATTGATGATTCTGAGTTCAAAGATGGTTGTGTGCAAGGTTGTTTTTTTTCTTTTTTCCATTAACTTAAGTGAAATTGCGTTTACCTTTCTGGCTGCTCTCCCTGGTTGTCGTGGCAGCAGGTCGAGGCTTCTGGCGCTGTGGTGGATGTGGTAAACGAGGCACAGCCCCCAACCCAACACAGCCTGCAAGGTAGACCGTCAGAGTTTAACCTGCTGTGGAAACCATAGAGGCGAAACTCAGGGACAACAACTTGAACCTTCACCTTTTTTGTTGTTAGAGGTCAGAGAAATCTTTATTTCCCGTGTTTCTCTTTTCGGAGGAGGCGATGGAGTCCTGCATTTGGATGACTGAGAACACACTGAAAGTGACTCGTGGCTGTTAGAGTGCTCTCTGTCTGATCTTTGACTGGGATGTAAATCGGGACATGCAGGTAATGACTGTTTCATACTGTGATGTAACAGACGACTAGCTGCAGAAAGTGCGGAGGAAGATGATGATGCTGATGTGGATTGTTCTGGGCTTTCTAACTGCAGAAACTTCATTCTGATTACTATTAAATTACATGCTGTGTTTGTGAATTTTGGACAAAGCTGTACTATGTTATCGATTAGTATTTTTAACTTTCATATTGGCTTTTATGTCTAACTTTGAACTAGTCTGATACAGTCTCATCAAAGCGTTAGATATTTATGTAACGCTTTGATGTCACATACGTTCTTGCACTTGATACATATTTGTTTCATACCGAGAACCAAAATACTCATATACTCATTCCACCTGCAAATTAAGGACATTTTTGGGGAGCGAGGACATTTTAGATGGTCCTCACAACTTCAAAGGCCTGTTTGAGGGTTTAAAAATTGGTTTGAAGGTTGGGGTTAGAAGTGGTTTTAGGTTAGGATCAGGGTTATGGTTGGGTGGTTAGTCAGGAGCTGACTTTTTGTGTTCCTACAATGAAAAGTACGACAATGCTTGGGAATGCAGTTATATATATATTGTTGTTTTATCTTTTATTTTATGTCTTTTTTTGGGCTTGAAGCAAACACTTTTTCCTGAATTCTTTCCCTACACATTGATCCACGCTGGTCTCTAACCTGGAATATGGCCTTAATCACTTGGTTGACGTCTAAAAGCCAGTCGGTCTGTGGGGCTGCAGGAGGCGATTCAGGACTCTTCTCTGCTGTGTCAAACTGAGGCTGATCTAGTTTTTTCTGCCTGATCTTAGAACTGATGCTGGTACATCAAAACCATCCAGCAGGTGTACCTGTATCCCCAGCTGGTCCGTTTCTTGGGCCCAATAATTTGTCTAGGAGGGAATTATGGTCGTCCACACTTGCTGTGTCTGTTTCCACGTCTCTGTCGAGGGAACGTCGTGGAGTGTGACTTTGTGAAGAAAGTGCACTGGTTCCCTCCACAGAGGTCTGACTCCAGGCTGCTCTGTCTCCTGCTGGAGACATTGAGTCTCCAGTAACAGAGCTCTGGACGACCTGCTTCTGACTGGAGATTCCAGTCATCTCTGCCAGCGGCTGATCTTCGGCGAGGAGCTTTGTCTCCACCGCGACTGGCTGGTTGTGCTTTTTGTCTTTTTGGACACAGATCTTCTCTGTTTCATCTTCGTGCTTCTGCTCCTCGTGCTTGTTTGGCCGTCTCTTGTTGGTCTTTGTGGGTTTCTGTGGACACGATCAAGAAGATGAATCAGCTTCTGAACATCCAGGTCGAAACACGCTTCACTCATAACACATTCAGTTATTCAGACTACATTTAGAGACACGCCGGATCTTGAATGGACACACTGTTATAGCACCTTCAGGCCAAACATGTCCTGAGCCGACCTAAACATCCTTTTAGTTCAGTCACCCTGGTTGAAATAGGTTATATCAACATTTGGAAGTGAAGTCAAGTGTTTTTACCTTTGATAATGGAAATTCCCCAGGGGTCTTTTCAGTGCTCTCAGTGTCAGTTTTGACAGCGGGCAGAGGTTTGGAACAACCCTGGGCCTCTTTTTTGGTCTCCTCTGTCTTTTCGTTGGTCTTCTTGCGAGTCTTAAAGGAGGACAGAGATTTGGAACAACCATCGGCCTCTTTTTCGGTCTCCTCTGTCTTTTTGGGCTCCCTGCTAGAGTCTGTCCAACAAAAATTACATGGTATTTCAAGCTGCAGCATATTGAAGATATGAAGTTACCTTGAAAACACGTACCTTTCTCCTTTTTGCTGTACTCCTTTATTTTTCTTGCTATTTCCTCCATCACCATATCAGCGTCAGTGTTTGTGTTTCTTTGTGATTTTCCTTCAGTCTGAAGAAAAATCAACAAAATCATGCTTTTCTACACTGCAACAGTTACTGTGTCTTATTGTCAATCGTTTTTGTGGACACTGACCATGAGCCTGTGGTTGAGATCCTGCACCTTTTCCATGAGAAAGGAAATTTCCTCAACAGCAACTCCTAATTTCTTCTTCTCGGCGAACAGTAGTTTCCGATGCAAATTGTTGGCCAGTTCGGCTTTTCGCTCAACCTTCTACAATACACAGAGTAAAACGTTCAATTTTCAAAAAAAGCTAAAAATTCATGTGTAATTTAGTTTATTAGCACATTGTGATAGAAAAATGAGTTAGCAGATTTAGATAAAAAGTTGTTGTGCATGAAAAGGAAGAAGGAAGGGCTTATTTGGAATCCTTTTCTTAATTGAGAGATCGTTAAATAATTACAAAAAAAGGATAAAAAAATATTAAAATGTGAAGAAATGTAGATTCCTGGTTTTAAGTTTAAATACTAAAAAAAGGATTGGGGGAAAACAAAGTACCTTAGCTATAGAAAATACTGACCAATAATGAAAAAGTATCCAAACAATATTGAAGTATTTTCTACAGGGAAAAAATAAACTATAATAAAAGGTAAATTATTATAGGTAAATTAAAGGGTAAATTATTGGGGGATTTTTTTTTCTCAATATACTAAGCACCTTTATAGACCTTTTGCCTACAGTGCCAATATGTTGTTTCTAAATAACTGATGATCTGTAATTTATAATAACACCCAAGAATTCAGTATGTGGAACCTGGTGGATTTCAGGCTCCCTCAATAAGAAATAAAAAATGTTATACTCAGCGTGAGCGTGGCCTCACAGATAAACGTACCGTAGCCCTGTCCTCTGCCTCCTGAGCCACTTTTCTCTCCTTCTCTAACTCTCGCAGCAGCTTATCTCTGGTCCTGAGGTCTTTCTTCGCCAGCAGCTGTCTCATATGTGTGATGGTCTCCTCGTTCTTTTTCCCTTTAATCTGTTCCTTCAGAATCGCCAGGTTGTTGTCTTTGATGGTTTGCTCAGATGCTCGCAGCTGCTTTTTGTATCTTCTGAGCTGCTCATGTAACACTTGTGTGTCTTTAGCGTAGTGCGCCCTGAGCTCCTCAAACTTTCTTTCTGCATCTTTTTTGTACTGCAAACGTGCTTGAACCTGCATCATGATTAAATATGACAAATTTTAGGACATCACAAAAAAGAAAAAATACATTAATACAATTAGCTTACACATATTTATCAATTACATTCAGTAGCAGCTGGGGAAAGTTATTCTAGGTGGCGTTGTGCCATGTGAAGTCAGTTTCAATTGAAGATAGGCGGCTTGGTACCACAGTTCTCTGTGGAAAAAGTCATTTAATAGCTATTTTAACTTGAAGAATTCTAATACAAAATATAAACATCATATTGAACTAAGGCAAGTTGAAAAGCAAACAATATTAGGTTTTTAGGTTATTAGGTTTAGATATAGTTTATACACAAAGCTGTTCACTGTTACACCAGCGCCCCCTGGTGGTAGTGTCTGTCAAAGGCACACTGGTCATGGGGACGAATGATTGACTGGCTGCTGCACTGGACAATTTTTCCTGTTGTACCAGAAATGAGCAGGGACTTTTTTTCTCCAAAAGTTGAGACAAAAGCATTAAAGGATGGTCTCACCTGTTTGAGTGTCCGATTCTCCATCTTGATTGATTCGTTCTCATTTTGAAGCTCAACAATCTCATTCTTTAAACGCTTGATCTGCAGGTCTTGACTTGTAAACAGCCTCTTCACTATTGGGTTTCCAGTTTTGGGAGTGGCGTTCTCCCTGGTTGTCGTGGCAGCAGGTCGAGGCTTCTGGCGCTGTGGTGGATGTGGTAAACGAGGCACAGCCCCCAACCCAAAACAGCCTGCAAGGTAGACCGTCAGAGTTTAACCTGCTGTGGATAACATAGCAGCGAAACTCCTGGACAAGAACATTAGTCCTGCTAAATACAACCGTTGAGGATAAACAATAAAAAAAAACTAGTTTTCTACAGTTGATGATGATTCTGAGTTCATAGTTAAAAGTCCAAAGATGGTTGTGTATGATCACTGCGCTAACATCAATCTTATGCTGCCATATTCTTGTTCTTTCAGCAAATTAAACTAAAAGAGCAGGTTTTTTCCTTTTTCTATTAACTTAAGTGAAATTGTTATTACCTTTCTGGCTGCTCTCCCTGGTTGTCGTGGCAGCAGGTCGAGGCCTCTGGCGCTGTGGTGGATGTGGTAAGCGAGGCACAGCCCCCAACCCAACACAGCCTGCAAGGTAGACCGTCAGAGTTTAACCTGCTATTAACGATACCAGTGAAACTCACCGACAAGTCCATTGCTCTATATACTACTACTTTTGATGCAATGGTAGATTAGAATAGCTTATTTGTCAGTGTCTGGGGGGTGTAGAGATAAATTTTGATGCTATGATTGAAACCCTAAATTGTCGAAGCCTATGACTTAATCAATTAATAATTTAGGCCAGGTGTAATGATTTAGCCTGCTCACAAAACTCCTATGACTTGTCTTGCGTCTCCTCTTATGATTAGCCATGACTCCTCATGTATTTATCTCATGTGACCGAATGTAATCACCATAGCTGCGTAAGCTTAAACATAAAAACTTCATATTAGGTCACTGTTGAAAACAGCTGACAGCTGCTGAGTCATTATGAACAGTCACAACTTCTGCTGAGATCTCAACAATGTGTCCATTAGGTACGTTAAACATCACCTGAAAGAGCTGACGGTTCACACAAAGTTTGAACAACAATGTATGGCGCACAGATCTGTTAGGCCTCTGTTTTCTGTACCGGTCAGCTGACCTCTGGGGTCATGTTATCTGGAGCCTCAGTGCTCCAGGTCCTTGAGGGATGGGACAATAGGCTCTGTTTGTTTCGGGACAGTATAGAGCGAACCTGACCGTCAGCTTTGCTCTGCGGTGGGTCTCTCAAGAGTACAAAAAGCAGGCTGTCGGCAGCCAGAGGGAGCCGAGTGCGCCATCCCAAGTTCGGAGCGGAGCCGTGTCTCTGCTCCTCTGAAGGCCGAAGGCGGAGCGACGGCGAGCTCTGCTCAAGTCGACTGACCGTTTGAATTCAGATTCGCCGCTATGTTTTGCCTTGTACTTTTTATTCTTCTGATTCTATTTGGATGGATTTTTCTCCAATTCTGGGCGACATTTTTGAGAAAAGGCAACCTCCTGAAAAACCCTGCCAACAGGGGGTTGAACGTAATTGTGGGTGCCTGAGGCAGTGGGATGTGGAGACGTGCACCATGGTAGGCAGAGTGCAGCCGATGATTCTTTGAATGACCCATGGAGCAGCACACACCCAGACAGCAGGTCAACACACTCTCCACAGAGGAGCGATGGAAGGCCAGCAGTAGGTTCTCATCCAGGTGTTTCCTGGATTCTGCTTACCTTTCTTATTTTTAGAGGTAGGAGAAATCTTTATTTCCTGTGTTTCTCTTGTAGGAGGTGACGGAGTCCTACTTTTGGATGGCTGAGAACACACTGAAACTGACTTGCAGCTGTCGCAGTGTTCTTTGTCCGATCTTTGACTGGGATCTAAATCAGAACATTGTAATAACTCTTTCGTACTCTGATGTGACAGAGTTGAAGATAATGCAGAGGAAGATGATGATGCAGATTGTTTTGGGCTTTCTAAGTGCAGGTCCTTCATTTTGGTATCTTTAAACTCATGCTGTGTTTGTAAATTTGGACAACGTTGTACTATGTTATTAATAATTTTTACTTTCATAATGCCTTTTATGTTGATACTTTTATCTGGTTTTCAAAGCATTATTGATATAATACATAAGCTTTGATAACGCAGACATGCACATCCATCGTTATGGGCTGGCCATAGAGGGCCTGGCTTGTGCCCCCCAAGATCTCTAAAAAAAAATTTAAACATTAACTTTTATGTCATCATACTAGGTAATTATGTTTTGAGAATTTTTTATAATTTCTATTCTTTATCAATGACATTAAAAAAATTGAATGTGTGGTTTTGTTCCATGGATGGGAGCTGCAGTAGCTGATCACTGTTGAGCAAAAACACTGTAGAGAAGGAAACTCGTTAGCTCGTTGGGATTGTCCTGGACAGAAGATGGCAAGACGCAGAAAAGAGACCAGAATCGAGTTGGTTGGGGCCTAATCCAAAGACTTCCAGAGTCAAAAACCAGATGGATGCAAAACGCATTGAAAGTCTTTCGAGAGCCTGACACTTGGTTCACCAGGAGGTTGACAAGCTGGCAACTTCCTAGACTGACCACCAGTGCAGGTGTGTAGTGGTCCCCCAGGGGACTGACCACCCCCTTTAGGGGTCCCCCAGGGGACTGACCACCAGTGCAGGTGTGTAGTGGTCCCCCAGGGGACTGACCACCNGTCCCCCAGGGGACTGACCACCAGTGCAGGTGTGTAGTGATCTGAAGAGAGCCAGGGTTCTCCAAACAAGGGAGAGCTGAATCTCTCTCTCTGTATACACATTTATGATCTGGATGGTCTGAGTTCATAGTTAAAAGTTCAAAGATGGTTGTGTATGAATGAATGAATGAAAATACAGAAGCCTTAAGTGGTTTGATTTGTTTTTTATTTTAAGCCTGAGTTTTGACAAAATGATGCCACTCAGGAATGGAATAATACAATAAACATATAGTTTTAATTTAATTTAATTTTTTATTTATTTTGGGATGGTTTGTGGCAGATCAACTCCCTACCAGCAGATGGCGAGCTCTACCAAGAGTCGGACCTGGTAGTGGAACAGATTCCCCTAGACTACATCACTTCTAGATCAACCTTTTTTCCCTCCCAACACGAAAGTGACATTTACTCACAAAATGACTCCAGAAACCTTAATAGTGTATGTATAATTATACATTTTAGAAGAATTTACACAACCATTGATGTATGCTGGTCTCTGACCTGGAACATGGCCTTAATTATTTTGCTGAAGTCTAAAAGTCAGTCGGTCAGTGGGGCTGGAGGAGGGATTCAGGACTATCCTCTGCTGCGTCAAACTGAGACGGACCTAATTTCTTCTGCCTGATCTTAAAACCGTTGCTGGTATGCCAAAATCACCAGGCAGATTTACTGTATCACCAGCTGGTCCTTTTCTCTTGCCTAATAATTTATCTCGGAGGGAGGTATGGTCGTCCACCCCTCCTGTTGGCTTCGTGTCACCTGTGAGAGGGGACACCAGTTTGGAACAGCCCAGGGTCCTTTCTTCAGTCTCTTTATGGGTGTTGGTATCAATTTTGACAGTAGGCAAAGGTTTGGAAGAACCCAGGGGGACTTTTTCGTCCTTCTCTCTATTTTCATTGGCTTTAGTGACAAGTTTAACAGTGGACCGAGGTCTGGACCAATCCTGTGTCCTTCTGACCGTCTCTTCTCTCTTTTCATTGGTCTTAGTGCCGGTTTTGACAGCGGGCAGAGATTTAGGACAACCCATTGTCCTTTTCTTGGTCTCCTCCATCTTTATGGCCTCCCTGTTGGAGTCTGTCAAACACAAATTATACAAGATCTTAATCTCCATTTTGGTATGTTAAGCCTCAAAATAAAACTTTAAACACACTTACCTGTCTCCTTTGTGTTATCATCCTTTATTTTTCGTGTTATTTCTTTCATCGCAACATCAGCAGCAGTGGTTGCGCTTCTCTGTGCTTTTCCCTCAATCTGAAGAAATATTCCCAGATTAATGTTTGAACAAAGCTTCAGACTATTCACCACCAAGAGAAAGTTCCTTTTGTCTCAGTTGAGACTGACTCATTTTTGTGGACACTGACCATGAGCCTGACGCTGAGATGATGCACCTTTTCCATGAGACAAGAAATCTCCTCAACAGCAGCTGCTGATTTTTTCCTCTCTGCAAGCAGAAGTTTTCGATGCAGATTGTTGGCCAGTTCGGCTTTTTGTTCCACCTTCTATAACACACAGAAAATAACAACAAAATGCCCAATTTCTGGAACATGGAATCACAGATAAACGTACCGTAGCCCTGTCCTCTGCCTCCTGAGCCACTTTTCTCTCCTTGTTTAACTCTTGTAGCAGCTTATCTCTGGTCTCGAGGTCTTTCTTCGCCAGCAGCTGTCTCATATGTGTGATGGTCTCCTCGTTCTTTTTTCCTTTAATCTGTCCCTTTAGAATCGTCAGGTTGTTGTCTTTGATGGTTTGCTCAGCCGCTTGCAGCTGCTTTTTGTATCTTCTGAGCTGCTCATGTAACACTTGTGTGTCTTTAGCATAGTGCGCCCTGAGCTCCTCAAACTTGTTTTCTGAATCCTTTTTGTACTGCAGACGTGCTTGAACCTGCATTGTGATAAAAATGATAGATTTTAGGACATCACATATAAAAAATTTTTTTTTTTTTTTTGTGATTGTTATCAGATACATTCAGTAGCAGCTGGGGAAAATTATTCTAGGTGGCGCTGTGCCACGTGAAGTCAGTTTCAATAACATTCCCCCCCCCCCAAAAAAAAAAGATAAATGGCTTGGTACCACAGTTCTCTGTGGGAAAAGAAATTTAATAGCTATTTTCACTTGAAGAATTCTAATACAAAATATAACTGTTACAGCAGCGCCCCCTGGTGGTAGTGTCTGTCAAATGCACAGTGGTCATGGGGCGATTATTTTCCTCCTGCTGCTGTGTGTGAATCTCATCAGTGATAACCTTAACCCTACAATCAAACAATCATCTTACCCAAATATGTCAAATTAAAGAATGAAAGAGCAAAAAAAGGAACGAAATTTGATTTGAAAGACAAAAGCACCAAAGGATGGGCTCACCTGTTTGAGGGTCCGATTCTCTATCTTGACATTCTCCATCTCATTTTGAAGCTCAACAATCTCATTCTTTAAACGCTTGATCTGCAGGTCTTGACAAGCAAACAGCCTCTTTACTATTGGGTTTCCAGTTTTGGGAGTGGCGTTCTCCCTGGTTGTCGTGGCAGCAGGTCGAGGCTTCTGGCACCACGGTGGATGTGGTACACGAGGCTCAGCCCCCAACCCAACACAGCCTGCAAGGTAGACCGTCAGAGTTTAACCTGCTGCAGCAGCAAAACTCCTGGACAACTTGAACCTTTACCTTTTTTGTTCTTCAAGGAAGGTGAAATCTTTATTTCCTGTGTTTCTCTTTTCGGAGGAGGTGATGGAGTCCTGGACTTGGGCGACTGAGAACAAATGGAGACTGAATCGCAGCTGTTAGAGTGATCTCTGTCTGATCTTTGACTGTGATCTAAATCAGAACATTGTAATAACTTTTTTAGACTGTGATGTGACAGATGACTAGTTGAAGATAAGGCGGAGGAAGATGATGATGATGATGCGGAGTGTTTGGGGCTTTCTAAGTGCAGATCCTTCATTTTGATATTTAGCAAAATTTATGTGTTTGTGATTTGAAGAACCTTGTACTATATTAAAACAATACAGCCTTTCTTTTAACAGTTACTAAACCTTAAGTAAATAATTTCAGTTGTTATATTGATTATATAAATTGATTTCATATATGTACTTTACAGTATATCAAAGCAAATCTTTAGTCCAAAGCACTCTACAGGCTAAACATAAAAGCAAATATAATGAATAATTCAATTATATATGCAATCATGGCTGAATAGTTTTATTTCAAACCAACTGTTTGGTTCAGTAGTTAAAAACAAGATTGCTTAATACTTTCAAAACATGGTTTCAGTATTTCGATGTGCACAACTGACCACTAGAGTGCAGTGTTCTTCCACATGAAAGGAAGTATTGTTAATTTCACAAAAGTCTATCTATCTATCTATCTATCTATCTATCTATCTATCTATCTATCTATCTATCTATCTATCTATCTATCTATCTATCTATCTATCTATCTATCTATCTATCCATCCATCCATCCATCCATCCATCCATCCATCCATCCAGATAGAGTTTGGTGGGACTGCTACACTATAATTACATCAATTAAGATAAAAAACAAACTTTCATAACTTGTTTCCTCATTTGTCTGCTCTGTAATCTTATGCTGAATCTAATAAAATGTGTTATATGTATGTTTCTGACTTCTCTAAATGAGGAAGAGTTTTTTTTTCTTTGGACAGTTTCCCTCCTTGTTACTCAGCACTGGATCATTTGTTTATGAAGTGAAACTTGATGCAGACATAAAAAAGCTCTTAACTTCAATAAGGAAGAGAGTTGCACACCGTCCGAGGCCTCAACTTGCAAGTCAGACAACTCTTGTCCACAGCAGCAGCGTCCACCCTGAGCACCTGAAGGTTCTGGGTGTTGTAGGGCTGTCTTGGCTGACACACCTCTGCAACACTGCATGGACTTGGGGGGATTTGCCTGTGGAGTGACAGACCTCTGTGGTGGTCCCCATCTTCTAGAAGGGGGACCAGATGTTTTCCAACTATCGGGCAATCATCTTGAGCCTCCCTGAGTCCTGGAGAGGAGAGTCTCACTGTTGGTCGGACCTCAGATTCAGGAAGAGCAATAACAGAATACATTTATTCATTTAAGGTATTAAATGGAGTTTTTTTTTTTTTATTGCTATTTTTTTTTTTACCTCAGACAGATTTACTTGCTGTGTAGAAAAGCAGCATTACTCCCACATTACAGCATGTACCGATGGAGAATGCCAGGCAGTCATCTCCAGCAGTAAATAAGGGAAGAAGGGACGGACACACACACACACACACACACACACACACACACACACACACACACACACACACACACACACACACACACACACACACACACACACACACACACACACATACATACACACACACACACACACACACACACATACATACACACACACACATGCACGCACAAATTTTATTCTCCAGCTGTTTTGGTTTTTATTTGCTATGCAAATAACCACAGGAACGTCTCAGCTGAACTATGCTTAAGTTTCACAAATGTTTCTTCTTTTTATCTTTTTAATCTGTTTCATGTCTAAAATGTTATCTCAAATAGATGTGCATTTGCTGAAATACAGTATATGGATTTGAAAATCACAATCCTTAAAGGGATGGAAAGTTGACGTGAGAGCAGCCGCTCACGTTCTCACACAGTTAAAACAGAACATGTCTTCCGCAAATCTGAATGACTTCTTTTTTGCTGCTAATTGGCTTTTTATCCTCAAAAAGTATTTTGTATGATGTCAACATTGTTTAATGAAAGGGAGCAAAACAGTAATGGTTAACTTTAGGGGGAGTCGAATTAAAACGATGATTTAATATCTTCAGCCTTGAGTATGAACATGGGAACAGGCACGAGGCCTTGGCCGACAATCAAGGCTACAATAAAGTTTTTTAAGACCTGCTATAAATCACTGGTTTGGAATGGACTTAAACTAGACTCCTCAGTGTTACTGAGAGATTAAAAGCTGACTAAAAGTCCTTAAAGCAGCAGGAAAAATCTGTTTAACTCCCTGTTTCAGAGCAAGTTGCCGATGCCAGCTTGTTTCTAGCATGAACATATCACCATGGCAACACACTCTGAACCTTTCAACAGTCATCAGAATTGACTAAAAATTTCTCTGCAGTCAAAATAATGAGGGAATAAAGATAACCACTGATCACAGATATTCAGTGGTGTGTGTGTGAAGGCAGTGTGTTACTCAGGAAATGAAGGCACAACAAACGACGTCATTTGTTTCTTGGTCCATTTCTCCCGCACCACTAAAATATGCTAATGCTGAACTTTCTGTCGACCCCCAGGGTGCTGTCGCATCACCGTGTCACGCTGTTCCCACACTGACCAGAGTGTGAG
The DNA here is from genome assembly GCA_016586285.1 of Arothron firmamentum. Taxonomy (NCBI): domain Eukaryota; kingdom Metazoa; phylum Chordata; class Actinopteri; order Tetraodontiformes; family Tetraodontidae; genus Arothron; species Arothron firmamentum. Next base: position 65,818 of record BJFM01001114.1, on the reverse strand, counting down.
CTAATAACCACCCGCAGAAGCGAAAAGTGAAGCAGTGCCCTCAGTGTCACCTCTTGTGCCAGCTTGCCACAGTAAAGCCAACAACTTCCCACTCTCACTTCTACAAAGCTGCCTGCATGTGACGCGTGCCCTCTGCCGTGCCTTCAGAGGTCGGCGTGAACCCCCGACCTTGCCAAACCACGTTGGGCCTGGAGGTCGGGCACTTTTTAATTCCTTGTTTTGATTTCTCATGTTGAACAAACAATGCTGGAGGATAGAGGTAATTACATGTTGGGGGTGTACCTTAGCACCTGGTGTGTCTTGGCTCTGATTCATATCTGAAGAGGAAGGACCTCCACTTGGCGTGTGTTGACCATAAACTAAGGGACTGAGTGTGGACATGGAGGCTGTGTCCTGGGGTTTATGAGTTTTGAATTCTTCTATGTTCCTCTTACTGATGGATCCATCTCCCTGGGGGCACGCAGGACTTCTCTTTTCACTATGCCAGCTGTTTCCGCCCTAAAAATCACACCGAGAAAGGAAAAAAAAAAAAAAAATTAAATGTACATCAACAACAATCAGTGACTGTCGGCAGGGCAGAACCAGCATCAGTTAAGCAAACAATTCACACACAGATCACACAGATTAGGTGAGTGGTGAACCAGCGGGAGCCAAGACGGTTAGAGCAAAGACTGGAAACCTGTCCACATGCTCCTCTTCAGGAAGAACTGCGCATTCTGTGCATTTCCAGTTTAGATAATAGTAAAGTTAATATTCTACTCCTGATTGTCCATTCTGGGCTACCGTAGAAACACGGCAGAGCTCAATGTCATATAATAACTTTCCTCAAGGTGAACAAAACTCTGTAATTGAACTGGCTGTAGATGATATAAACTGTAAGAAAATAAGTGTGTAAGTGTTTTGTGACCCTAAAAGCTGCAGAAACTGACAGGACTACATTCATCGCTCAGTGTTTGACATTTTAACCGCCCTGATTGCTCGTAATCCCACCCTGCTGCATCAGAAGCCATATTACAATTTTAAAAAATGAACAGACTCTTCGCGCAAATGCAAGCAAGGCTGGTTATACGGGGAAGGCAGGTTAAATCTTACTTGTAGATCCAAGCACAAAGAAGGCTGGTGGGCTAAAAGCTACCAAATGGAGAGGAGGATTACAGAGAAAGCTCTGGTCGCGCACCAGGAGCAGGAGGAGATGATCTGCGCTGACAGTCCCTTTTGGGTGGCAGCAGAATAGTGGCAGAGTTCAGAGACTAATCTCTCTAATGTTCATTCGTTATGTCTGTCATTACAACCAAGGGTTAAAAGCGCAATTTTGGGGGCAGACTGCACCTCCTGTCCCCTTAAAAGCCAATGACAGATAGATGGAAGGAGCCAGTCGCGTCTTCTGGCACAGTATGCACCGTGGAACCTGCGGTGCGCTCGCCTCGGTTGGGCTAGAATGCGAAGACTGCGGTCCATTACCAGGCAATGCCAAATGAGCTTCTGAGGCACACCAGCGACACAATCACAAAATATAATCACCAAAATTGGATGCTAAGAGGCGAGAGATGAGCACCTCATCATTGGGAATGATTACCCCACCTGGAGTGGCGGTGGTGTTGGAAGACATGGCAATGGTGGAGATGCTCTTCAGACGTGTGCAGGCTGTTCCTCAGCCTCCTGGGAGAGCAGGTGGACGGGAGGAATTAAATTTGAAGGAAGCATTCCAGCTCCTAAATTGCACAGAAAGATCTATATTCCTTTGAGATTTTCTCCTTTTTCTTTAAGAAATGAAAACAGGAAGAACTCAAGAAAATAAAATCATTACCGTCCCTTCAATAAAAGTGCATCTGGAGAGGATTTGGAATTAAATCACTGATTAACTGTTTATATTTCCTTTCAGCTCTGAAGGAGGGGCAGCTGGAGAGCAGCCTGACTAAATTCCAGGGTTGTGCAAATCATCCATATTCAATCAATATGCTGAGCTGACCAGAATTATAATAGCTATACAATCATTGTTTGTTGCTGATTTTCTGTATTTAAATTCCCATTTAGACATACTATTGTGTAACAGTTATTAATTTGGCCAAACATCATTAATCTCGGAGTGATGAAGCATGTGGAGAATTGTTTGTATCCCACAGGAACCTGATTGTTAACTTGGTTGCAAGATCATGAGGGATTTTCTCTCTGGATTCTTTACTAATGAGCTCATAAATGAGGTCAGACTTGCTGCTTTAAAGGACCATTTCACCCAAAACCACTAGTCACTCAACCCCCTCAAATAGATTCAAATATTAATGCTGAGCAGTGTTGAAAAGCATCTATTAAAGTGGTGGCCTGGCCCCCGTGATTCTGTCAGGTGAAAGATTATTTGCAAAATAAAAAGATTCAGTCATTTTGTCTCCAGAATCTTCTGAATTGATTTGATATAAAGCAACAAAGGTGTGAAAAGTTTACGTTTTTAACCTGCAATATTTTTGTCGCAGATTTTTAGGATGACTGAAGAAGGTGCTGTGTCATTTATAAAACCAAACGAAATTCACATTTAAAGTCTGCACAGTCATACTGTAGATGCTTTATTTTACAACTATCTTAGAAATGCACAGAACTACACTGCCAGACAAATCCCAGAATGCATTGTGCCTTAAAAATTGCTGTCATTCCCCACGTCAATGTAAAAAAAAAAACCCACAAATTTTTATTTATTTTTTCTTTACTTTTTCATTAAAAATCCTATAGATGAATGCGAACTTGGGCAGTTACTCAACCTGTCCTAATAGGTTTCTGAACTCTTTTAGGCTATACTTTTAACACAGCCAATTAGGCTCCGGCCAATTATTGTATTTAATTTAATCGTATTAAGTATTAAAGGAACAGAAGAGTCCAATGTCCGAAAACGTTTACCATGTCGTCGTATGATTAGTTTCCTTTCTTCTGTTCAGACACAAAGTGTGAAAAACAGAGGTAGATGTTTTACCTTCCGCACTTCCGCCTTCCTCGGAGGCGTGTTCCTGGCAGCGTGTCACGTGTCAGCCGGCAGGACAGGGCCGACAGCCGAAGACGGAGGAGGGTTTTATTTTGACAGCCCTGACCGGATGTTGAGCACCTGGCGGCGTTTTCATTGGACTACATTTCCCTGTAGGCTCGGTCAAACTCCGGGCTGGACTTACTCGTACGAGGACGCAGCGCCTAACTTGTTGCTCGCTGTTTTCGCAGCCTCTGTCGCCTCCGAAGAAACTGTAATTAACTTTGAGAAGGCGAGACTTCGGCGGAAACCACCTCCTCTGCTACAAGGAAAAGGTGAGGACATTTTCAGCCTAACATGTTTAGAACAGAGCCGAGCTGAAGACGTGCTCGTTTATGATCAAATATATCAACAAGTCGGATCGAATAGGGGAGGAGAAAACCTGCCCGTACTGCTCCAATCTGTTGAAAACAATAAAGGTCTGCACCATCATTCCATCCGAAGATGATGAAACTGAACTCACCATGAATCCTGCTGGACGTGACCTCAGTTGTCTCTTTCGTTTTTATAAAATGGACACAGGATTCAAGCGTCTTCGTGGTTCCGTTTAACTCGGTTGGTTTAAAGGGGATCCAAAACTGAACAAGTAACAGTTTTAAAGGGAAAAAAGTACTTATTGCTTTTATAAACAAGCGGCTGCTGTCAGCCAGCTGTGAAGATTCCAAAAAGAGAGCGGATGTCCCTGTGAGGGGTCTTACTGATTACCGATCACTTACCAAGTTATCACAGTCGGAATGCAGTGATTACACGTTATTTTTATTGATTTTTTTTCTGTTGAATATTTAAATTTGAGTTATGTTTAATGACACTCCTGTATTCCATAGAAGGTGTGAACTCGCTGATTCTTCTTCTTCTTCTTCTTCTTCTTCTTCTTCTTCTTCTTCTTCTTATTATTATTATTATTATTATTATTATCATCATCATCATCATCGTTATTAAAAATATTTTTTATCATTAATATTGTTATTAATATTTTATTACTATTATTATTATCTTCATATTTTATTAATCTACCATTTAACTGCAAACATCAGGCTGTGTTCCCACTACTGGGCAGATTATCAGTAGAGCCAATTAAGAGTTTAAAAACTTTTTTTTCTTAATGTAACAATTGAATTTTAACTAAGCCTTGATAATAGTAAATGTGAAATTGATGGCCATGTTGGCAGGAGAGAGGCTGATCTTTAGGCTTCATATGTCTAAGCTTGATTTTATTTTTTAGAATCTGTCTGTGTTATAGAGGACGTGGAGGGAGCAGGAGATTGAGTTGGCTTTGAGGATCCCTGGTGTTTTATCTATTTTAAATCCCGTTTAATAGGCTATACAACAAGGTCTGAAATTGTTTTAACCATCTAAAAGATCTGAAAATGTTAAATCAAGAACTAAGGAATGCACAGGTCCTGACTGAAGGCCTGCCAACTGAATCCTATTATGACGGGGACAGTGAAGGCAACACCGGACAGGAGGTTCAGAACCAAGCAGCTAGTTTGAATACTGTGGTAAAGTAAAGATCAGCGTGCACAATTTGTGCGCCTGGACAGGTTTGTGAGGTCAAAAGCAGCTCGGATCTCTTTCCCAAACGCAGCGCGCCTCCTCTCCGTGTCAGTGGCGCAGGGCGAGCTGAGCGCAGGATTTGGGAGGGTTTCTCTCACACTGAGCTCGCCAGCTGCTGCAGACCGAGACAGAGAGGTCCTGCAGATACCGCCAAGCTTCAAAGGGAACTCAAATCTCTTCCATATCTGCTTTTACTCCCACAAGACAATTAAAGAGGCAAAAATGCACCACCTTCTATTGTCTTTCTCTTCTGAGCGATCCGTTTGCTGGAGGAGTCCTTTGATTGGCTGCTGGCACGCCATCACTAGACCCCATGAATCCTTTTGCCTCTGAAGGTTGCCATACTGATACAGTTGCTTCATTTCAGCTCTCCCCCCGATTCAACCCGAAGCCAGTCATCTGGCAAAGCGACAGTAGCTCCGCGTCTTTCACTTATCTGAGCGCACGCCAGGTAAGGAGGGATTAAGCTGGCTGGAGGGCGAGGGGAGTGCACCCTCCCGCTGCCAGGACCCGTCTGTCTGGAGCAGAGAGGCTGCAGTTTGTCACAGTCAGGGTTTTAAACGCCAAAATATTCACGTAAATGTGGAAAACAGCAGAGGCGGGTTCAAACGGGTTCAAACGGAGACGCCGACCTCGCTGGCCGGCCGCAGGTATCACACCTGGAAAGACAAGCGCGTCAGACAGGGACACTCAAACATGCGCGCAGACGCGCACGCCACCGAACGCACCGAGGAAGCGCATCACTCATCCCGGAGCTCGCCCAGCTGGGGGCCCCGGCAACGGTTTGACCGGAGCTGCCGCGACCTCTTCAAACGGAGCATTAACCTTCAGGGTTTCTGACATAATTAGCATCCGTGGTCTGGCTGCAGCTTGCTGGTTTTAATTGTAATAGTGGAGGGCATCGGAAAAGTGCGACCGTGGCGCATGTTGGCCATTTGGCAAAAATTTAATGGCCCCTTCAATTGCAGGAGGAATAATGGCTTCCATTAGGGCTTTATGGAGGGCAGACACCCTGCCACTCACGAGTGATTAACTCAACCGGTTCTGCTCTGAAAAACAACCTAGCCAGTCTATAACCCGCAGTGGTGTGTGTGTGTGTGTGTGTGTGTGTGTGTGCACGTGAGCGCAGCTTTTATTGATCCTCCAGCTGTTAATGGCGCATTATACGACCTAATTTCCCAGTTTGTCTCACCACCGTCAGGTTGTGCAGCAGATGTGGAGTCCCAGCTTGTGCAGGAAATTCAATTTTTTAGCCTGGATTTTTCCCATTGATCAGCTCCAGCTTTCTGGAAATGACATGGAAAGTCCCAGTCATGGATTGGTTGTGAATCAGCATCAAGAACCGTTGAGTGAAAAATACCAGGGAGATAAGAGATTTTGACCATAATTATAAGCTACAGTATATTTAGTAAAATACTCAGCCAGGCCAGCCTTAAACTGAGAGCCAAGACTTGATGTGGTGCTGGGTTTTTTGTCGTCCAGGTGGGACGTTCTGGTCCACATGGCTGAATATCTCTGCTACTCCAGGATAAACGGACTGAAGTCCAGCGCGTTCGCTCCGGTTAAATCAACATCGGGCTGAACTTGGACTCCACACCGTGTGTCCGGTGGTGATGGCCGTCGCCTCCTCTCAGCAGAAAGATCAGCCCCTCCTCCAGCTCCAGAAGGTCGACTCCAGCCGGGCTGGCGGCCGCGTCGTCTCCCCCGTCCTCAGCAACGCCCTGGAAGCCAGCCAGCCCGTCTGCATCCCCTCCCCCTACACTGACCTCAGTCCCGACTTTTCCGCCATGCCTTTCTACAGCCCCACCATCTTCAGATATCCCGGCCCGGCTATTTCTGACCGGGCCTCCGTCCATAGTTCGATTAGCCCCTCCTTGTTCTGGCCCACCAACGGCCACGGCCACGGAGGACCTCACGTCCCGCTCCATCCTTCCCAGGCTCGGCCTCAGCACAAACAGCCGATCCAGAGCCCCTGGGCGGAGTTGTCTCCGTTGGACAGGTTTGGTGGCACTCCCTGCTTCTTGCAGGCGGCTACGTTAGCTAGCTACAGCTAATCACGTTCATCTACCACCTCCCGTCTCAATTGGAACTGCACTTTAGACACTAACACTGCTCTTCAAAGTAGGTCAAAATGGCGTCTGAGGTCAGAGTAGTAGTAGTAGTAGTAGTTTTTCTGACATGTAAGTATCAACCAACACCGTCCTGCTGCTGGTTTCTAATAACACCTCCAGCTAAGTCAGAATAATCCTCTCATAATTTAACTCATTTATGAAAATGGAACACAAGCTACGGCAGATACAGGGATTTGCATGCTGGTGCTCCGTCACTAATTGCACATGTTTTTATCACGGGAAGAGATAAAGACTCCAAGTTATCTCTCAGCAAGAGCATGAGGAGACGTCCTCCGGAGAGCGAGGAGGCCGTGGTGTCGTCCGGCAGGAAGGCTGACCTCCACTACTGCGCCGTCTGTCACGACTACGCCTCCGGCTACCACTACGGCGTCTGGTCGTGTGAGGGATGTAAAGCATTCTTCAAGAGGAGCATCCAAAGTGAGACACAAAAATGTACTGTATCCTTGTGGGTGGTGGAAACAAAAACGTGCGCGCACACACACACTTGCTTTGGTTGTCCAGCACCAGTGTCTACAGGTTGTTTCCCCCTTTAGCCATGCGCAGCAGATCTGTTGATGCTGCCCTGTTCCATCATCAGACAGTCTCTCAGATGCAAGAGAACAATGTTCTCAGGACATTCATGTTGCCATAGAAACTTAATTGTTTTTAATCACCAAGCTAATCGTGACCATCGTTAGCATTTTCTTTGTTTGCAAGATCTAAACACATTTATGCATTTACTCTGCTGCAACTCTTTAACTTTGTTCCGGGATGGAAATCAATGTTGGCATCGCTGCTTTTCACCCTTCTGGTTTCGTTTCAGCAGGACAAAATGATTACATCTGTCCTGCGACCAATCAGTGCACCATCGACAAGAACCGCCGCAAGAGCTGCCAGTCGTGTCGCCTTCGCAAATGCTACGAAGTCGGAATGACCAAATGTGGTCAGCGGACGCTCTCATTTAGAAAATCCTCCAAATGTTGGTGGATTTGTTGAGTCACACGTGCGATCTTTCCCCCTCAGGCATGAGGAAAGAGCGCGGAAACCCCAGGAACCCCCAGGTGAGAGGAGGGAGCCATCAGTCCTTGCAAGGCAGACCCAGCAGGCCCGGCGGACTGTCCGGGCCAAGGGGGGGACCCTTCAATGCACACCTCCCCCATCAGATGACTTCAGAGCAGCTGATCGAGAGACTATTGGAGGCGGAGCCGCCAGAGACCTTCCTCATGACGGAAATGAAGAGGCCAGTGACTGAAGCAAACATCATGATGTCACTGACGACCCTGGCTGATAAGGAGCTGGTTCACATGATCAGCTGGGCCAAGAAGATTCCTGGTGAGTCTCTGCAGGGAAAACTGGCCAAATAATGTACAAGCTTGACAATAGCTTGTGACATTAGCATTAGCCTTAACCTATTACAGAATCAATATAGTCTCACTCACCAAAGTTAGCATGCTAACCAGTTAGCTGCATGCTTAAATGTAGCTTTTAAATGTCTCGATTCTCACGAGAGCGCCGCTAGACGGGCATCAACCTTTGAAAGGAAAAGTGCAACCTGAAAGCACCCCTCATGGAACAGCCTCCTGGACACATAACCCCATAACCTGACCGTATAGTGACATGTTTGCATGTCCTTATCGTCCTCAGATGGAACAGGCTGTGCTTGCAGGTCAAAAAATATTAACCCTGCTGTTACCAGCTTTTTCTGCCTGACCCCAAATATTAGAGAGAGGTTGGAGTTATCTGCCTGTTTCTTTTATGTTATGCTGGGAAGAGGCGTAGAGTTCTAGAAGAGTGACAGGGTGGAATTGGGCAAATATTTTATTCCTTTTACCAGGTTTTGTGGAGCTGAGTCTCGTGGACCAGGTCCACCTGTTGGAGTGTTGCTGGCTGGAGGTGCTGATGATCGGTCTGATGTGGAGGTCGGTGGACCATCCTGGGAAACTGATGTTCTCCCCCGACCTGAGCCTGAGCAGGTACCACCGCCGTCAACTCACCGCCCCGCTTTTATGAAAGCAAACGTTTCTTTGCCGCTTGGCCTTTTAACCCAGTTAAAGCTGGTAAATGTTTCTTGTGCCTCACATTCGGCGACTGTCTCTTTAATCGGGAGATTTGTCGAAATTTCTGCTGAGAGCTGCTTACATCTGTGCGCACATTTAGCAACAATAAGAGATATCGGCTGGTGCCCAGCTCCTTCTGACGGGAACAAAGTGTTCCGAGTTATCTCGGCTTGCATCATCAGCGTATCATATCACTGCTTTGTCCACGAAGAGGCGGGGCTGCACACCACGCACGCTAAGACCACTGATCGTCTGACCGTTGTGACTCGTCCGATTGCAAACTGCCGCTTTAATCGGGTTAAATCTGCGATGTAAATCCCCCCGTGAGCCCTGACCAAAACACCTTCCCCTTCCTCATCCGCTGAGGCTAAAACTCGAGCGGCACGTTCATGATTCGGACCCAAACCCGGTTGGTCTAAGTTGCCTCTGTGCATCTGTAAACATCTTGTGTGTCACGCCAGAGAAGAGGGCAGCTGCGTGCAGGGCTTCTCCGAGATCTTTGATATGCTGATAGCTGCCACGTCCCGAGTGAGGGAGCTCAAGCTGCAGAGGGAGGAGTACGTCTGCCTCAAGGCCATGATCCTCCTTAACTCCAGTGAGTACACGTGTGTGTGTGTGTGTGTCCCTGTATTTGCTACATATGGATAATTGCTACATATGGGTTGTGTATTATGTTTCGCAAAGACGTCAATATGAGTGCGCGTGTTGTTCCAGTCCAGTTTGATGGGTGTCCCTTCGTGTAACCCTAGCTCTGTGTGTGTGTGTGTGTGTGTGTGTGTGTGTGTGTGTGTGGGAGGGGGGGGATTGGCAGTGTCCCAGCTTGCAGGGAGAAGCTTTATCAGGAACACTGTGTTTAGTTGGAGCCTGTGCTCGCTGCCCAGGCCTGTTGTGATGAACGCTGTAACAGACAGTACCTGTTGATGGGGAGCAGGGCCGCAGCCTCTTCACCGGGGGGTGATTAATGCCTGACTAATGCTTCTGTTTGCCTCCGAACGGGCAAACAAGCGTCTGTGCTTTCCGCCGGCTCTGCTTCATTAGAATCTTCGCAGACGTGCAACCAGCTGAGGCTTCGCATGCGTTAAATGCAGATGGCAGAGGGCAGATCGTCTTTGGGGCGTGCGGGCGATTCCAGTGACAGCTGAACTGGGGGAGTCTGGGGTCGCCCTCGCACACCTGATCAAACAGGCGCGCAGGCCGACGTGCCGAATAATAATGTATAATGTAATAATGACCCCCGTGCTGAGGCCTTTTGCTCAGGGCCAAAGGACGCAGCTCCTTCACGGATTTGTCCTGCTCTACCCTGCCCTTGCTGCCATTTTTGTAGCAGCTGGAAGCATTTCTACCCCCATATAAATGTGCAGTTTGTGTAAACTCCGCCTCTCTCCTCAGACATGTGCCTCAGCTCGTCGCAGGGCAGCGAGGAGCTGCAGAGTCGCAGCAAGCTGCTGCGGCTTCTGGACGCTGTGACGGACGCTCTGGTGTGGGCCATCGCCAAAACTGGCCTCACGTTCCGGGAACAGTACACCCGCCTGGCTCATCTGCTCATGTTGCTCTCACACATCCGCCATTTAAGGTAAAAGCTTGCGCGTCTTACCCAGAATGCTCTGCTGTGCGTAACCCGAGGCTCCTGTCTTCCTCTTTAAAAACGTGCGCAGCAACAAAGGCATGGACCACCTGCACTCCATGAAGATGAAGAACATGGTGCCCTTGTATGACCTGTTGTTGGAGATGTTGGACGCCCACATCGTGCACAGCTCCCGCCTCTCTCGCCGGCACCCCCAGCAGGACTTAGCGGAGTCGCTGGGGTCTCCCGCCGAGCGCGCCGGCAGCTCCTCACGTGCGTGGAGCCCCGGCAGCGGCAGGGAAGGCGGCGAGGCGCAGTAGCCGTCCCGAGCGAGCGTCAAAAGGAAGAAGAAGGTTTTCCGGAACATTCCGACAAGGTTTGAATCCTGATTTTTTTTCCCCTAGAGGCCGAAGCTGCGGCGTTCCTGTTAGCAGCACTATACTGAAGAGCAAAGTCACACGTCTGAACTCACCAGATGGTTACTTTCAGCTTCGAGAGACGTCGAGTTTCCATTTCAGACATTCAAACAAAATCAGTGTTTTTCAACAAGTGTTTTTCTCTCACTGTTGAACAGACTCTTCTGAGAACCCTTTCTCTGTTGAAGGCCTGAACAAACTGGACATATACTGGAATTACACACCGTGAATCACTTCAGATTGTTTGGTTTCATTCTCGTCAGTCTGTCTATAATATTGTAAATTTCACATAAAGTCTCATAAGTCACCAGTTTCTCCTTTGTATTCATTAGGGGTAGTTTGGAAGATCTTTAATGAAGCTAAACCACCATCATCAGATGCCGTTTTTTATTCCTGCTCCTGTAATCAGGTCAGTGGTGGAATAGAAAGTGTCTCTGTGGACCGTTACCGCTGACTGTGGGAGACACCTTGAATGAATGAATGAATTCGATAGTGAAGGACAAGAGGACACAAAAATTCAGTCTGAGCTCCAGGTTTCTGCCTCCTAAAGAGCTGCTGTCCATAGTTGCACCATGGAGGGAAGGATGGATCACTTTTAACCTTCAACAGGGTTCATATCAAGAGTCTGCTTCCTGTTTCTTTCATCGGTTTAGGTTTTATTGCAATCGTCTGAAGAGAAGAGTGTGAAAAAATACATTTTTGCACGAACTTTTAAAAAGGCCAACTAATAAATGTAACACTTATAGTTTATAAATTAGGGTTTGAGCGCTGTGAGAAAACCGGGCTGTGATCAGGTGGGCGGCGGGCCGTTGGTGTAGCGCAACATGGGGTGAAAAGATCGGGCAAAGTTGTTGGTCCCAGCGCAGCCGGGGTTGCTCACCGACACGGGGATCAGGCAGGGCAGCAGCAGGAGCAGCAGCAGCAGCAGGAGGAGGAGGAGGAGGTACAACGGAAGGGCAGCGCGGGACGGCCGGGACAGGAGCGGGGGAGGAGGGGCGGGGTCGCTCTTCCTGTACAGCCAAGACGAGAAGAGACGAGAAGGTTCAGCTGAAACCAGCAAAGACCGGCGAATCTGACAGAATCTCGATGAGCTCTGACCTCTCTGAGGAGACCTTCCTCAGCCCCGGGACCTCTGGAGAAGCATCTGCACGGCTGCGTTGGTCTGATGAAGGCGTGCGCTCCTGATGACAGAAGGTGGCCGCTTTAACCATCTCAGCACAGAGAGCAGAACCTCCGGCCGTTTCAGCGCCTACCAGACGCTGCTGCAGAGCGCCCAGGTCGCCCTCCACCTGCTTCAGCAGCAGCTTCAGCTTGCTGCCCGTCACCCGGATCTTCTCTTGGGTCTCCCTGCTGTCCCCCGGTGCCTCCTCAGGCTGGAGGTGGGACCACAGCAGCTGGAGGGAGGTGTGCTGAGCCTGCCTCTGCTGCAGCTCCTCCCGCAGATCCTGTGCGGCGCGGTGACGGTTCAATCATGCCGGAACATGCGCGGCCGCTAATAATTCACGTGTGCCTACCTGCAGGGTGTTCCGGCGTTCCTGCAGAGCGCCCAGTGACCTGTCCGACAGGCTGATGCTCACTGCGTCACATCTTCTCTCTGCCTGGTCCAGCCACAGCAGCAGAGAATGGAGGCTTTCATGGAACTCCTGCATGTGAAAATATACAACCAGCATCTTTATTCCTGTACCTGCCAGTCCCAAACGAACACGGTTCTCTAATATAACACATCTGAGGGTGATGTAAGTGGTTAACCAACACATCCATCATAAAAGGATGCTCAAGGCCTCTGGGTGAGAAGCTGGATCATGACTGGCTGACGCCGTTCAGTCTTTTAAAAGTATCATTTATTTCCTGAAGCAGCAGAACAGAAATCAGAAGATTGATGGTAGCATTACAAGCTGTCCGCAACAGTCAGCTAGAGGAAAACTGGCAGCACCTAAAGCAATAAAACTACAACAAATCAATTATTGCAAAGGACAAAATATGTTTTCGGGCAGTTTCCACCTGGCAGTTGGTTAACGCCTTCCTCAGACTGGCGTCCCACTGTTGAAGGAATGCACAGGCTCTGCTCCAGGCCCGGTTCACAGCGCCCAGCCCGCCCTGCAGTTCTGGAGCTTCTCCAGTGAGCCGGTTAACACGCAGCACCAGGGGCTCGTGGCGAGCAAACACCGTCTGCATCTCCTGATGGAGTCACGTCTCAAACATGAACGCAACACGAAAGCTGAACGCCTCTCCCCAGATCGGCTGCAGTTTGACCTAAACCTCACCCTCAGGTCTTTGGCTTCGGCCCTCAGGTCCTCCAGGCCGCCCGCTCGCTCCGTCTGCTGCGTCCTCTCCAGCGTGGGGACGGTGCTCTGTAACCAGGACGTGATGTCCTCGAGATCACTTTCTAGACGGTGCGGCTCCTGAGAGTCGGACTGAGCCTGGAGCAGCTCCCGGCATCCAATCACACCTGAGCCAGAACAAACACCCAATAATCTCAAAACTACATTAGATTAAAAAAAGGGGGGTGGGGGGGACTTTTATATCTGCATCTGAAGGTTTTATCCTGACAACTGAAGACAGAGAAAAATTGCAATTTTAATGAGAAATGCCTGTATATTTAATACAATTCACAATTGTATTGGAAATTGTTTACAATTTCCTAAAAACGGCAGTTTGTCACCAGACCAAATGCGGATTTTGGAACATTTCCACTTTTTCAAATGCAAATCTATAATTTCTCTTTAAATTTGTATTTCTGGCTCTTTTTCCAGAATTAACATAGACTCTGTTTATTCTCACACATGTTGACGACCACGTCTCACCTGACTGGTCTGGACAGGTCAGCCCCGTCACGCCCACCTCCTCCGGCTGCTCGCCGTCACCATTTAGGACCAGCGAGTATCTCTGGACATCCTCAACACTGCTGCTGCTGCTGCTGCTGCTGCTGCGCTCACACATGAGACCCAACTGGAAACAAAAGCAGCGTGTGGCTCATTAAAACGTGTAGATGTCATCCGTCACAGCCTAATCCCCCGGTCATGGCTCAAACATACGTTGTCCAGCTGGTGCGGCGTGCTGGTCAGCGTGGGCGAACTCTCCGCACACTCCTCTGAGTCCAGTCTCCGCGGGGGCCATGTTGGAGGGCCGTGCACGGTCACGGATGTGCTCGAAGCTGAAAAACGCAAAAACAGCTCGATCACAGACCTTGAAGAGTCCAAATATCAGCACCAAATCTTGTTCTGGCTGGTTTCACTTTTCCTAAATCAGGCAGACATAAATCTGGAAACTGGAACCTCTCACAGGACCTGCCTGGGTGACTCTGCACATCGTATTTCATCCAACAAAGCTCCTAAACTAAAGCAGGAAAAATCTAAGGCTGGAGTCTAGTTTACATCCAAACATAATCTAAAAAAACAAAAATTCTGATCCTCCGTCAACATCTTGCATCTATATAGTTATTTTTTAGAGTGCAACTATCAAAAACTGGCCACCCGATGAAGTGTTTATCACATTTGAATTATCCATCAGAGAATTCTTTCACTGCAGTAAGTTCAATGAAAAAAAATTCAAGAATCATTGTTTTGGCGAAATTCATGAAAGCAGAAAGTACGAGTGCAACATATTCACAACCAGCAAAGAAGATCCTAACGATGCATGAGCTGCTGGAACTGCGTTCCACCACATAGAGCTGCGGTGGGATTTATGACGCTCGATTTCCAGCCAGCAGGAAGAGTCATCCAGCTCTGGCTGGATGATGCTGGCCGGGTCGGGGCTCAGGCTGCGGAGGGAGACAGATGCTATAATTCATCTTATTAGAAGCCTGAGGAATTCTGAATGTTCGACAAATGTGTCTGCTGCTTCCACCAGTCCTGGACTGGGTTCTGCAGTCCCACGGCAGAAACCTGGATCCAGTTCTCTGAACATGCAAACAGATGTATGACCAGGACGCCACTGCAGCCCCCATCTCGGAGCGTTCGCTGCTCTTAATCTACCTGACAGCGCACTGAAGTAAGGCCTCTCCTCCTCTTCGTCTTCCTCCTCCTCCTCATCCTCCTCCTGCGAAGACGACCCCCCCACGTCTCCGGTGTGGTCCCACTCCAGGGGCAGGGAGTCCACGCTCAGCGGCGTCTCCCGCCCCGAGCGCTCCAGCGGAGAGGCCAGCAGGTGGGTGGGCGTGGCCGGGAGACTTGCGAAGCTCCGCCCCAACCGCGGACGGCAAACCAGCTCCAAGCTGGAACGTTCTGGTTCTTCTACGGTCAACTAGGGAAGAAGAAATATCTGTCCGACCAAAACTCAATTCTGCCGCTTTCATCCGGAATCTACTGATTGCTACCTATTTTGATTGCCTCCCCCCTCATTTGCAAAAGGAATCGAAACTTCAAATAGAAGCGGATTGTTGCAGATTTCAGGATTTGGCGGAAACGGCCGAGCTGATTTATGACGGGGCTCACCGGGGGCTGGCTGAGACGCTGGTGGAAGCGGACCAGCCTGCTGAAAACCTCCTGGCAGTACGTGTGCAGCTCCTCCAGCTGGTCCTCGATGAGCGCCGCGTCTTGCGGCGAGCTCCTCTGGATCAGGCCCTCTCCGAACACGATCAGCCCGTCGATGCGCTCGGTGTTCAGAGCGATCTCCTTCCGGAAGCCCTGCGGAGGCAACAGGTCGTCTCCTTCTACAATCTGGTTCCGCTCGTGGCAGGGGTGCGAGCGTGCGCGGCTTCACTGCCAACTCACGTTGAGCCGTTGGATCTTGTGGTGGACGTCGCTCTCGGAAAAGTGCTCCACGTTTGTGAGCTGCAGGTCCAGCTCGGTCAACCACACCAGCATGCTGTCTCTGGTGCCTTCAAACTCCTCCCTCTGGCTGGTGAAATACTATCAAAAGCATGGAGAGAAAGATATACGTCATATATCACTAAAAATCCATGCATTCGTCCATCCGTCCATCCATCCGTCCATCCATCCACCACCTTGAGTCTACGGACGATGGCGGCCACCCTGCGGTGCAGCGTGTCCCATCGCCTGTTGCCTTCATGCACCATGGCCTTGAGCTGACTGGCTCGGTCGGTGCGGTTCTCCCGGGCCAGACGGCGATACTGGTTGTTGACCAGCTCCAGGTGGGTCAGTCGTTCCTGAACCTGCCTTTGGAGACCCTAAAAAGAAGAAACAAAGACAAAACCAGTCAGACATTTTTCCGCTGTTTTCGTGGGCTGATCCACAAAGGCAAGAAACACAAATATTCCAACTTGGGCTGCGGACGTGAAGCAGGAAACAGAATCGAGCAAATATGAGCAGATGGAGGTTTTTCAGGCCGACCTCGAACTTCTTCAGCTCCTCTTTGGCGACGGTGTAGAGGACGTCAGCAGAGTTTGGGTTGGCAGCCGTGCGCTCCGCCATCTTCAGCCAATCTTCAAACTGCGAGTAATCGTCGAGGAACTTGCACCACAGTCTCCACGTCTCCTCGATCCTGCGGGGCAGACGTGTGGACGCGGGGGAGGGGCAGGGGGGGTCACAGCCAGAACTTTGAACCGAAGGTTTGATCCTAATCGTTGTCCTGGTTCAAGGATTCGGGGATTTTTAGCGACGCGGTGCAGAGCTGACTTGTGGTTCCCACCTGAGCCTCCTGTCCAGCGCCAGCGCACAGATGGTCCTCCAGCGCTGGTCCAGGCTGCGGCTGGCCTCCTGCACGGAGTCGCCCTCCAGCTCGGCGCTGCCGGCCGCGTCCTCATCGCGGAGCAACACGTCGCACAGGCCGAGCACCGACTCTACGCCCTCCGTGTGCTGCTGGATGTCCCTCTGCAGCTCCTGGACAGACATGCGGACACGAGCCAGAAGAAACAGCTGTGAGACACGCGTCGCTGCGGGACGCCACAACTCCCGCAGCGACAGGTCTGAATTATTAATGAGGCGGGGGGACGACAGGAATGAGGGTGAAACGTCTGAGCAGCGAGGCGTGGAGTGGGCCCTGCGCACCTGCTGCTCGGCCAGCCTCCTCTGGATCTCCTGCTGGTGACAGACGCTGTAGGTGACCGGCCTGGACAGCTCGGCTTCCATTCCAGAAAGCCACCAGCGCAGGTTGCTCATGTTCTTATCCAGCTGCTGCACCGTCGCCAGCGTCTCCTTCAGCTTCTTCACCCTGGGACAAACCGACGAGCGACAAGGTTGAAAAACGGCAAAAAGGCTGAGATGTCCAGAAAAATAAAACACCCGGCCTGTGGCTTCAGGGTCACTTTCACTTTATTTCCTGCGCGATGGGAGGAGGTCATGTGACAGCCGCCTGTGTGATTCACACAGACGGATAAATGCAGATCAGCATGATATTTTCAAATTTCAAAGGTTTCTTTTTTTTTTTACAGAATAACACTCAAAAGATAAAAAAAAAACAAAAAAACTTCAATATTCTCAGGTATCTCATTCTAGAACTTTCTGGGCACCATGGCAACCATCCCCATGACGCCACATTCACACATTGCCCCACAACAGACTGTTGTCATAGCAATAGTTGGGACAATGCGAGCTCTTTCTGAGCGCTAAAAGCCTGAAGCGTGTCCTGCTTTGGAGCTCGAGTCATTTCTTTTTCCTTTTTTTCCCCCCACATTGATTCCTCCTCTCCTGTCAGCGTCCAGCGGGCTTTTATCCAGGCCGACAGGCAGACATTCTGGGCCAAAATAGTAACCACTAAAAAAAACAACAAAAAAAAAACCTGCTGAGAGTTTAAGCGTCAGCTCGAACAACGCATGAAAGGGTGAGGACAGATGCTTTCCACTGAGATGAGTGACAGGCACTTCAGGTCACCTCTGCAGCACTTTGGGGTTATTTATTGTTCTGAACTTCTCTTAGGGCTCAGGGTAAGTTAGAGTTTGCAGGAGAAGTTAACTTTGTGTACACGAGACATCGGAAATGACGGCGGGCTGCTTGGTTAGCCTAAAAAAGCTTCACGCTACCTGTTCTACATGCATGAAATCCTGCATTTGACGAAACAGAAATGGGAATATGGTGGCTGCTATAACAGCACATTAAGCACCAGAGGAAGCGCGACGCAGAGGTTTGCCTGTTGTTCATGCAGCATCATGTTTGTGACCATGTAATGAAGACATAATAGAGTCAGAGTAAATTTCCTCCTGAAAACACTCCCCTCCCCGGCAGAGCCCGCCATCCCGCCCCACTGCATTGTCCCTCTCTCCCTCTACCTCTGACAGCCTGACAAAGGCCAGCAGCCTCCCGCCGGGGCCCAACAAAGGCCCCGAAACCCGAGCAGGAGACCCCGACGAGGAAGAGGGCAGCGTGCTGGAAAAACAGACTGGAGGGCGGCAGAAAGGACGAGTAAAGACGTGTGGCCGGAGGGTGGATTTAATAAAAGTACAGTCGACCGCAGGCGGCCACAATTAACTCACAAACTAAACCTTGATGCTTACGCTTGTCCCTGTCATTAAACAGCTTTCCTGTGTTTCTATAGCGATAAAACATAACACACACGTTGCAACAGCTTCTGTCTTTGGGCTTTTTGTCCTGACAAATTGAAACACGATTAATAATAAATGGGAACCAATCCTGATTCATCTAAATCGATCCACAGCGGCCCTGGGATTAATCCAGCTAACGGACTTAATTACACATCTAATGAAATACAAAACAGCAGCTGAATCCAAACAGTCCTAATTACTCCCTGAAGCTCAAAGTGTGTGACCCTCGAGTGGTCTTTCGTGTGTGAATAATGCATGATGATGGAGCCGGCCCCTCCCAGTTTAAGCCACTACACCATCCCAGCGTGACAAAGCGTGGACGCAGAGACATATGTCGGCGTCTCGGACCTGAACAGCCTTCGTGCAGCAGGGATGGCGGTGGTGCTGGGGTGGGCGGGCAGGTTCTGGAGCTCCAGACCAGGACTCTCCATCTGCCTGG
>BJFM01001114.1:27555-45055 GCA_016586285.1 Arothron firmamentum | reverse complement strand
CTGCTGCTCCAGCAGGGCAGAGTCGCCGGCGGCCACGTACGGAGCCAGGTCGGTCTTCATGGCGGTCAGCTCCCTCAGTCCGCCGGCCAAACGCTGCAGAGCGAGCTCCGACTCCTGCATAACAGACGGAGAGTCGATCGCCCAGTCAGACGGCCGTGCACGAGCTGTGCGCTCACGTTCCTCTCCCTCTGTGGCCCTGGGACACTCCAGATTAAAGGGCTGCGGACGGGACAGGGGGAGGGTAGAAGGGGGGTGGAAAGGGGGGAGGGGAGGGAAACTGTGCGGGCATTAAATAAGGGGAAGGGGGGAAACCGTGGGGGCACTCTGTTGGGACGGCGGGTCGGAGCTGATGGTTGGAAGTGTGTATTATTCCGGCTTTAGTTGGTGCTGTGCCGGCGACAATCAGTAATATAATATAAATATATAATATAAATAGATCTTTAGAAAAGCTGCATGATTTAAAAATGGTGGTTAACATCAGGAGCAGGAAATCTCATGAAGAGGACAAGGAAAGTTTCATTAAATGAAATACTTTGAGTAGCAATAATAATTGTGTGATCTGTGTGCGTTTTGAAGACCTGAACGCGTTCCTCCTCTTCGCAGCTGGGTCCCGATCCAGGCCGTTTCCAGGCTGTTTCCAGCTCTTCCACTTCCGACATGAGGCTGGTGATTGTGTCCTGACACCGAGACCATTTCTGAAAAAGACATGAGTCAGCACGCGAGGATCCCAGCCCTCACACTGACGAGCGCAGGGAAAAATGCAGAGCGGTGGAACGTGTTGGCCAGGAAACGCGGATATTTCTTTGGATTTCCACCAGATCTTTGCTAAACTGGTGTCAACGCTGTTGACGCTGCTCTGTGATCTTTGACGCGTGGCTCGGAGGGATTTCCTCCGCTGCCCGTCCAGCTTACAGAGGTTAACACAACACAAACGTGCAAAATACCGCAACTCACACAAGCAGTGGGGCCGCGCCTGCTTTGCTGTCACACTTCAAACGTTTGCGTCTTCTGTCCAGTTCTTTTATTTCCAATTTGTTTCCTTTCTGTGCACTGATGGAATGAAGGAGGCCGACACAGACGGGCAGATGTCTCTGGGTTCAGATGATGCACAGATTTGAGCTTCTGTTTGATCCCTCGTGCCAGGGAAACACAGCAGCTCACGTGTGTGCGCGCGTGTGTGTGCAGGAGATCTAGTTGGAAATATGGGTCATGCAAAGCTGACACCTCCCAGCCTCGCTAATTCTGCATAAACATGAAAGTGTGTTCAGCATTTACTCTTAACGAGCAGCAAACGGAACATCAGATCTGCAGCTTGTTAAAATCTGTTGTGGTTTGTCTTCTGTTAATTATTTAAATTAACAGAAATCAGGAAAGAAACACAAACGTGACTTTTATTTTACGTGATACGTGCACGTGGCGACTGGCAGGATTATCCAGCAGGAGCTGATGGTGAGAAGTTTCTGAGTTTATTGGAAATCTGACCTGGACTCCTGTGCTGACCAGCTCACATCTCCTCTCCAGCCCTGACTGGGTTTCGTCCCAGGCCTTTTCAAGGTCCTGGAGCTCTGTCTGCAGCCTGGTCTGGTGCCCCGGGTCCGTCGCAGTCTCATAAAAGTGCCTGCCAGCCTCCAGAGTCTGTGAGTACACTGCAGAGTGTCCAACTAAAGCGTCCAGCACACACTGGGAGGAAAAGGGGAAAATATGAAGTCCTTCAGGTCATGAGTGTGACAGGTGCAACTGATGAGGATCATAGCTAATAAACCTGCCGAGGCTCACCTGATAATCATCTGAGCTGCTTGATAGGTTGAAGTCGGACGGAGGGCCAGCAGGGGGCAGCACACAGTCTATATCCCCCAGCAGGTCCAGAATCAGTTGCAGGCCGCCGCGGTAAACGCTCCACCAGCTCAGCTGTTCCTCCGTCACAGACCTGAGCTGGACCACCTCAGCCACGGAGGTGAACCAGCTCCTCTTCATGCCCATCGCCTGTGCCACCAGTTCAGATCTGCAAAAGGAAGCGACGGGGTTCTGTTAGCGCGATGAGGTTATTTTCACGTGTAATCACACTTTAACGTCAGGAAAGACACGTGACAGGACAACAAAACACTAATTTCATCTCAAGTATTCCTGTTGTCTTACTTCTCCTCCTCAGTTGCTTCCTGGCCTGAGTGGACGGCCTGACAGAGCAGAGCCTGCAGACGCTGTTGTCCCGTCATTATTTGGGCCTGCAGACCCTGTGGAAGGCAGACCAGTGAATCAGGGCCAGAAGGAAGGAGCTCAGCTTCAACATTCACAACAAGCCCGCTAAAAATCCCATAATGAGCACATATCAGGACAGAGACGCCGTGCACCAGGATGAAGCCATTTCTGCCCAACTTTAACGATGCTCTCCGTCAGCTTCTGGTACCTGGTGGACAGTCAGCATGTCCTGAAGGCCTGCGCAGTGCTGAGATTTTAGGGAATTTAATTCTTGCTGGAGTCTTTTCTGGACAGATTTCAGGTGCTGACACTTCTCTGGAAAGCTCTGTGGGTGCAGAAGTTCAGCCTGCGACACTCTGGCCCAAGAAAAAAGCCTTGAAGGTGAATTGTTAAATCTTATTTCAAAGTATGCTGCAGAAATTCAAGAATATGAGTAAAGCACAAAAACAAGAATCTAATTCAAGCAGTGGGCCGCAACCTTTGTTTGTGCGTCTTCCCGAGCTGCTTACTCACCTGCTCCTCTCAGACACGTGTGTCATGCTTTCGGCCCATTGTCTGCAGAGCAGGTGCGCTCTCTCTCCACCGACGCTGCAAAGAGGCGCACGCAGTCCTCCGCGGTTGACGTCAGCCAGTGGCGCAAATGCAGCGCTGAGCTCCGGGAGAGACTGTTCCGACAATAAAAGAAAAAAAAAAAAAAACCACACAGAACACTTTTATTTTATGAGAATAACACACAGTAAAAAAAAAACAAAACAGGAAGCACTGCGTTTCCAATGGAAACCAAATGCTTCCTGGAGACAGAATTGTCCACTTGGTCACAGCTCACGTAGCCGTTAGCATTTCTGCTAATCCCTAGAGTGACTGCTTAGGTTTTGCTATTAAAATCACCAACAGATTTGATCACCTTCAGCCTCTCTTTTTTCCTCGACGTGGCCTGCCCCAGCAGCCGGACGTCCCAGGACAGATGATGGAGCTCTAGTTTGACCAAATTTGCAGCCACGGCTTCCAGTCGTGCAATGAGAGGCTCTGAAGCAGCGTGGACATCCTCCATCATGCTTTGCAAACCCTCAGCAGCCTCCTGCAACTTCTGTTGGCGATAAGCAAGAAAAAAAGGTCGGAAAAGGTTTTAGAATCACTTATTTAGAATTACCATGCTGTTTATTTCCTGGGTAATTTGAATTAATTCCATCACCTATCAGATATTCATTAATGCAGTGCAAACCGATAATTATACTTTCATGAGTTCCTTTTCCTTAATTGGTTGGGGTTTTATAAAATGCACAAAAAGAAGACCACGCATGGAAAAGTGTGATTTATAGCATGAATGTGCATAACAGCTAAACATATTCTTATTTTTTCCCCATAACGTCCTCCTGCAAGCTGCAATAAATCTGCAAAGGTTTCATTTCTGAGACCACTGAGAACGCGCTTGAGCGGACAGAAGGAGTGCAGGTTCCAAACTAGCTTCACCTGTACGGCGTGAAGGGTGTGTCGCGGGTCCGGCTCGGGCGGAGGTCTGCACAGATCCTCCCACTGACGCCGCAGGTTTCGCAGGAGGAGGGAGCATCGGTCAGAGAGGCGCTGGTACGCTTTCCAGAGGGAGAGCGTCTCCTCTGTCCTTGTCTGCTCCGCCTTCAGCTCCTGCACCACATCCCTCCACCTGACACACACACACACACACACACACACACACACACACACACACACACACACAGAATGATTCTAATGTAGCTTGTAATGAACAACAACAACAAAAAAAAGATTTGCGAAGTTTAATTGGTAGTTTGAATGCAGAGATGTGGCTTCTGACCGTTGAAGCTCCTCTTCCATCTGACCCTGCAGAAGCTGAGCTGTTCCACAATCGACCGCGTGCTCAAGTCTCTGACAGGAGGTGCCCACGTACGCCCAAAGTTCTTCCACTTTCCTGCTCTCTTCCTCCAGTAGCTGCACAATAAAGACACCTTTGACCTCCATAGCAGCGTTACAGCTAAACCTGAAGTACCATTTTCAGCGCGTTTGCTCACCTGGAGGAGGTCCAGGTGTGCTTCGGTTTGTCTGAGGGAGAAGAGAGGTTGGTTTCTCAGCGAACACTGCAGCCTGGTGGCGAGCAGAGACACCTCCCTCAGGTCTCTACCGAAACGGCTCCACATCTCCACAGCCTGCTGAAGAGCCGGTCTCAGAATATCCACCTGCAGAGGGCCAGAGAAGATGGCAGGACGATGAGGCGCTTCGCTTACTTCATCGATTTCATCGCTCCACAGTTTTATATTTCTGGGTTGTTATTTTTTGTCTTCATGCAGCGGAGCAACAGTCATGTCTGCGGTCTCCAGGAGAGGTCTTCACCTCGCTGAGATCCTCACAAACGTGCCGGACGGCTCCGGCCTGAACTGAGAAGGACACGTCACAGGGATGATGCTGCTGCGTCTGTCCAAGGGTCACATCCAACGCTCGCACAGTGGCGCGGACCTGCCTCGCCCGGAGCGCCACTTCCTGGGAGAAAGAAAGCACAACACTTGTCAGATGTGAGGACGGTTGGGTTTAATTCAGGGTTTGGGTCGGGGTTCAGTTGGGCTGGTTAGGGGAAGGAGGCGGGGCTGTGTGTGCGGTCACCTCCAGCTCCAGCAGTGACTGCTGAGCCTGGGTCTGACTGACGGGCCGATTGCTCCGACTCAGCCGATGTTTCTGCTCCTCCGTCCAAGCGCAGAGACGTCGCAACCTCTCCTCTCTCTTTGCGCGCTCTCCGCGCATCTGCTCGGCTTCATCCATCTGCCGGGACAGAAGCAGAGCCCGGGAGGTCTACAGCGTCTGATCGGGGCATTTAAGGGACCGCCAGCTGCAGGACGGTTCTGCTCTAATGAGGGCTGGAGAACACACCTGGGTCCCCAGGTCCATCAGGAGGAGCTGACACCGCAGTCTCAGATCGCCCACCTTCTCCGCAAAAAGCGTATTTTGGGAACAGAGGGCCGCAGCGTCCTCTGCCACCAGCTGAGGCCCAGTCTGGCACAGGAAGTCCAGCAGGGTCTGTGCGTTGGCCACGGCGACCTTCAACCCCTGAAAAACAGACGTGTAAAGAACCCAACAAAAGCCAGAGGAGAGCCTGAAATCAGCATCTGGCAGATCCTGAATCAGCCGTCAAGCGCGGCGACTTGATGGAAACACCTGGCAGCTCTGCAGGACGCCGGCGAGCTGGGCGGCGTTGTTGGCCCCGGCGGCGCTTTCTTTCTCACGGATCAGGCGGGTCTCCAGCTGCTGGAACCAAAGCTGCAGGCCGGGCAAGAGCGTCGCGGGCGGCCAGGCCGCCAGCAGCCGCTGCTGCAGCCGCTCCTGTAGTTGGGACAGGCCGGAGGTCACCTGGCCCCAGCCCGCCTCCAGCTCCGTCACCCGGGCCCTCAGCCAATCCGCTGCGTTCAGAGACGCCATCGTCACGGCGACAGCTCCAGTCTCCATGAAAAAGTCCTGCAAGTGTTTTGGATGGGTGTCAGAACCACGTCAGTGAAGCGGGAAGCTCGTTGGCGGTGCTCTGCAGACGTTTACATTTATTCCAGACCAGGTTTTAGAAATGTAAAGTAAACGTTTTTGGACAAGTTTAACTGCTTTTTAAAGGGAAGCTACTTGATTAGAGGACCCAAACTGTTGCGCTTTAACATCTTCTGCAGGGTATCGACTCTGCTTTGCCTTTCTAATTACTGAGTGGCTCTTAAGCTTGGTCAGCGGGGGTCGATTCCTTTTCTCTTCTGTGTTCTTCTTCTTCAGCACCTCACTATAAAAGACAGAAACAGTTTTACCAGCAGTTTGATCAGATGGTCGTGAACACACTCCTGGCTCACGTCCGATGCGCTGATGCGGTCCGACCAGGTCTTTAGGAGGTTGTTGGCGCCGGCCAGCCAGTTGGTGACCGAGGAGGCGACTGCGTGGGATCTGCAGGAAGAACGAGGAAAAACTGATCCGCTGACCTAAAATTTACCAGCTGTTTGACAGAGCAAGCTATTCGTTTTATGGACCTGCTTAAAAGTGCATCCCAGGTTTTATGGCCAAAATCAAGTCTGTGTTCCTCCCTTTCACAGACAATTGTGGATTTGAAATAAACAAAACAAACACAAAAAGAAACCGATGCTGATGGGAGCTGTGCTGCAACGCAGATCTCTGTTCTGGTGTTAGTCATCGTGTCCCCCAGCCCTGGTGTCCAGGTCAGTGTCACCAACAAAATAAGCTGAGGTCGTCATTAATGAAATCTGAGTCATCCGGTCAAGCCGCCAGAGACAAATCAAACTCCCTCCCCCACTGACGCGCAAATAAAAGCCGCACATGTGCTCTGCGGAGCCAGAGATTGGCGGTAAACGTGCAGGTCTGTGTGTGCGCAACTCGACAGGAAGACTGAGGAGCTTTCCCACCTGCTCATGCTGTCCCGTCGGCCTCTGCAGCGCCGCGTCTCCTGCTCCGTCTGCCTGCAGACGCTCTGCCACCGCAGCTCCAGTGCGCCCCCTAGAGGAGCGACTGTGGCGGCAAAGCCTGGCTCCACCTGCAGCCCTCTGAGCTGATCCAGGAGCAGGCCTGCAGCGGCTCTGCTCTCGCCCAGCTTCACCAGGGTTCGCTGGTAAACAAAAATAAGGAAGCCAGAGGACTCACGAGGTTGATCTGCACACAGCAGCGCTGGAGCAAAAGTGAGGGTTACCGTAGCTGGAAGTGAGCTGGTATTACCTCGCAGGCTTCCAGTCTCCATCCTGTGAGCTCCTCGTCATCTCCCCCCGTCCCGCCATCACTGAGGAAAGCCTCAGCCTCATCCACTGTTCTGTTCAATCGGCTGTAATTCTCCTCCCAGCGGGTCCACTCCTGCGGCAGGCGCAGCTTTTCAGTGGGTCAGCACCGACACACAAACAACCCAAGCCAAGGGCAGCAAACCTGGATCCTCTGATGAGAAAGCACTTCCTGGTCCAGAACCTTTTGCTGCAAACATCGGGCTCTGACCGCCAGCTGAGTCCACTCGGCCTGCAGACTCACGAGCGCTTTGGGCTCACGTTGGAACAGATTCTGTATGAATGCCACCTGAGACCTGAGGAGCTGCAGCAGCTTCTGGAAGGAGAGAAGATTTCTGTCGTCTCCACAGCATTAAAAGCAGAGCAGATGAACAGATACCTGCTGTCTGCGGAGAGCAGCCTCGGCTCGGCCGCGGCTGGGAACCCGGCCCGGTCCTTCAGTCAGACACCCCTCACCCTGTTCCAGGAGGAGGCTTAGCCCCTGAAGCAGGGAGCGGGAAGCCCGCTGCAGCCTGGCTTCGTCACCTGGACGCTCCTGCACACGTCTGCCAAGAATGAGCTGTAACAAGATGGAGGTCCTGTTAGTCATTAATCTAATAAGGATGGGAAATGAATTATTCATTTTTGATACTAACAGTGTATGGTTTACATTTGATCTGCAGCATATTTAAAATTTCCAGTGTTACCTTTGATTCTGATCATGTTTATTCACCTGTCTATGAGCTACCACCTAATTCATTCAGCTCTTTTTATCATTATTTGTAGATGCAGTAAGAGGAAAAGCATCCAATTTTATTTTTATTTTCTGTAGTATTTGTTAAGAAAAAGGCATCTAAGGTGACCTGCACCATCTACTCAATTTAGAAACTTTATATAGTTATACAGTGCCACCTGTTGGTTAGATGAGGCACTGCAATGATCACAGACTGCAGACATGCAGATGTTACACACACACACACACACACACACACACACACACACACACACACACACACACACACACACACACACACACACACACACACACACACACACACACACACACACTTCTAACAATTACCTCCAAAATAGGGGTGTCCATCAGATTCAGGAATATCCCACATTGTTTTGGTTCAAACCCATCACAAATGTGCAGGTTTTTGAGCTCCTGTTTCAAAGCAGTTGAAGAAGTGTTAAGATTCTAAGATGCGTAAGATTCTTCATGAAAAACATAAATGCAGAAAGGCAAACGTGTCGGCGAGACTGTTACTGATGAGGTGGCTGCATCTTGTGCAATGTGCTCTTTAAAGCAGATGGACTATGCTGCACTGCCCGCAGGAAACATGCAAATCAAGTGTGGGAGGTGCCTTCTTGACCTGATGTTTACATGGAAGGTCCAGCTGCTGGGTGAGCTGACAGCAGAGAGGGGTGGAGGTCGGCTGGAGCGCGTGCAGACACTCCCGGAGAGTCTTCACACAGCACTCAGCCTCCGGATGTTCCCTCCATAATCCAGGTACCATCTCCGACTCGGCTGCGGCGAGCAGCTCAGACAGCGTCATCAGCTCTGTCGCTAAACACTGACGACAAGGATGTAATCGCAAACCGAATAAAAACCTGTTGGAACATGAAGCTGCAATGGGCGGTCACCTCCTGCTGGAGCCGCCTCAGCTGACTGTCATCGTTCCTGCCATCGCAGGGATTCACGCCGGAGTCCATCAACTCGCTCAGACAGAGGAGGACATTTCTTGCAGCTCTGTACATCTGCTCATTCAAATCAGGATGCAAACCGTCGACGAGCCTCTGAGACAACACCGGAAACACAGCAATCACCTTTGTTAGCGCTCACTGACTCCCATGCGTGCATAATGCAGCCCACGGTCACGGTCTGGCACGTTTTAAGCTTAAAAATACCAAAATGTGACAGTCTGGGTGTGGAATAAAACAGTTAACTAAAAATCAACACAAATAAATGGAATCTGATCTGACTTTAGACGGAGGCAGCCTAGCAGAACCCAGAAACTACCGTTATTGAAGCTAAGCTAACTAGCAGTAGGTGGACAATTGTACATCCAATAGTACAAGTTGGTAAGTTTCACTTTGACTCAGCTTGTTTTTTTCTCATAATTGAACCTACTATTTGTCTCAACATGGCGACAGACTCCTGCGTCCGCCGGAGAGCAGCGCAAGCAGACCTGGGCGACCCTAGCGTCCATTTTGGAACCTGAAAGGACAAAAACTGGTGGTTTGTAAATCAGAAGGGATGCACCTGTTAGCACTAAAGCAAACTGGGGTCAGTGATGTAGCTTCTTCTTCTTTCATTTCATTTGCTTTTTCCCTACCTGTACACATCTCTCCCCATCCTCAGAGCTAAAAGGAGTCTGACGTTGCTCCTTCGTCTGGCCTACAGTGGCCATCTTCTGGCAGATTCGGAGATAAAGCTGATTCCAGCTCAAACGCTCGTTGTCCCCCTCAGATCCAGTCAGGCTAGGAAGAAAAGGAATCCAACCCGCTACATTTACTGAGCCATGCAACAGGGACAGTCCGTGTTCTGTTACCTGGCTGCTTCCAGGGATGAGCCCTTGTTCTTGGAATCAACCTCTTGTCCTTGTTGAGATCTTCTCTCTGCATTACCAATGACCTGGACCGCAGACATGTCAACATTTAAAACCAGCCTATAACTAAGGTAAAGCTGAGTCTTTTTCAGCCTGCTTGTTGTTTTTCCACAGACGCTCACCTGGTCCTGACGGGCGTCAGCAGACGGGGACAAATGGACCTCTCCCTCCTCTTGACGTGCTGCTGCCTGGAGGTGCAGGGTTTGAATCTCCCTGAAGGTCAGGTCTTTGACGCTGCCATGGACTTCAGGAACCACCGTAATGGATGCAGCCTCAACCTTGTCTGCATTAGGGACACTTGCAGAAACATTTACACTCGTCTCCATTTCAGTAAATAAGTCTCCTCCATCCAGTATCTGCAATAGATTTATGTTTTCACAATTGAAAAAAAAACACATTTTTTGCTTTCAGATCATAAAAAAATGTAAAGAAAGTAGGATTGGATGTCCAACACAGTTTACCTTGTCCTCTGACAGTGGCAGAAGTTCATTACTGTCCTCACGTGGACTTGAAGAGTCGGGGTTCTCTTCCAGGTCCTAAAAAATCACAAAAAAAAAGCTAATTCGATATAGTATACGGACACACACACACACACACCCACACACACACACACCCTCGGTAATGGGACACTGTGTGGGTGAGAGGCGTCTCTGAGGGCGATGCGTTTCAAACAGCTGCGTGTGACAGCGAAGACACAGAGGTGAACAATGAGACCCTGACTAAGGCCGGATTATCAAGGCCGCAGCATTAAAAAACCAAAGAGGCCCTCGAGCGGAAAAGCTGGGAAAGAGCGCTGAAATAAGGAGGCACACAGGCAACATGCTGCTCAGGGAGGCCTCTTTTCCATGCTTTACCTCAGGAGTGCTACAGGTTAGCATGTCAGAGGATGAAGAGTGGCCGCTCCCGTCCTCCTCGTCTTCATCAGACCCAGCTGGTGGCCCCGGCTGTTGGTGCTGAAGCTGAATGATCAAAACTGGGTTTTAGGTCAACAAATTTACCTTCCGGCGACAAAACAGACAGTTTCTGTTAGCTTTCCATTAGCGTCCAGCTCAGACAACCCTCATTAAAGACTCCCTTTGTAATAGAATCTAATTACCTCACATTTCCACACCTACTAATCAAATATAATATATATTTTGTCTGTCTATCGTCTATGTTTTCCTGTAAAGGCTACATGGACCTTCGGCAGACCCTCAGCGGCCTGTTGCTCGATGCGCAGCTCCACCTCCTGGAGCATCTGCAGCAGCAGCGCAGCTCTGGGGAAGATCAGCAAGCTCTCCGCTGCTCCCCGGGGGAGGTGAAGTTCTCCTTGGCGGCTCTCCACCTCCTCCAGTGTCCTTCGTATGGACGCCATGTCGGCCAGGATGGCCTTCGATATGTAACAGAAAATGTTCTCACTTTTTGGGCAAAGAGCAACTGGATGCTAGATGCTCCATCAGCACCAAAGCTTTGGAATCAGTGAGCGACAAAAGCACACAATCACCTGTTGGTTGTGATTATTTAAACTGGAGAAAACAGCTTGAAGCTCTGGGGCATTGCTCTCTATGGCCTTTAACTCTTCCTCCATGGCCTCCACTGCCTAAAACGCAGATGTTACTTTCTTTCCATGATAGTTTCTACTCTAAGTATCTGACTGTGGCAAAAGCCTGATGCTGAAGCTCTTTACCCGGGCGGCCTGCAGAAAGTGCCCCAGCTGCTCCAGGATGGTTCGCTGCATTTTGTGGACGGTCTGATCACTCTGCTCCAGCCTGTCCTCCTGGAAGCTCACGTCGCACACGGTGGAGATCTCATCTAGGACTGCCCTGAAGTCCTGCAGCACATGTCTGATTCTCTCTGAATCGTCCAGCACCAGCTACAGCCCAGTTTTCACAGCCCAGAACACAGGAAACACAGAGAAATAAAGGCAAGACTCAAACCTACGGCAAAGATCTGTTGTGTGTGTGTGTGTGTTACAGCTCTGACCTGAAGGGAGTTTGCATGATTCTGGAGGTTTCCAGCCGTGGTGAAGCAGCAGGGGGCATTGAGCCATGACCGTGCCTCGTCTAGCCAGCAGGTGGCACTGTACACAACACCGTCGAACTCCTGGAGACAGGTGGGGATCTGGCACGGAAACTAGAATCAAACTGCGCACGCAGCCTTGAGAATAACTCACACCGGCAGCCTGCCTCACCTTGCCGAGGAAAGCCGTGCGTTGCTCGGCCATGTGCGCTGCGTTCTGGTAGAGCTGCAGCGGCCGCGTGAGCTGGTCCATCAGGATGTAGGCTTGGTCGGGGTGATCCTCCGCAACATCCTGCACCTCATTTTCCAGGAGCATCAAGCGACTACGCCAAGCATCCAGTTTATCCCACACATTCTGAGGAACAAGACCATTTTTTTAAAAATTTATTTAATGTTCAGTTGTCTCATCTGACCTTAAACTCACATAAACCAGGCAAACGCTAACATTTAGAAGAGGAACGTTGGAACGACACAGGAACGAGCGGACACCTTGAGTAGCTGCTGTGCTTCTTGGACGGTTGGGCTCTGCTCCTCCAGTAACACCTTCACCTTCTCCAGACTGGATTCCAGCTCAGCCACTTGACTGTCCAGCGTCCAAACTGGGCCTCTCTTCTTCAGGAGCTTCACAAAGACACACTCACGTTAGAGCCAACCAGACCAGAGCTCCAGTGACGTGGCTGCGTGGTAAAATTCTAAGCGACAGGAAAAGTTACCCTCTCCTCTTCCGTTTGCATGGACAGATGAACATCTTCTAGTCTCCTGCTGACACCAGCTGGTATCTCAGGATGGGATCTTAGCGCTCCCTCCGTGAGGGCCTCTAGTTTGGCCTCCTGAGAGGACAAATCCTGTCCAAGTTCCTGTGGAGATTCAAGAGACATGAGAGACGACAGGAAAACTGAACTGTCCTTATCACAGTCCTGCGTTACAGTCTTAGCCACGAAGGAGCCGGACCTGATGTTGGAGGGGATTTCCTGACGAGGGAAGAGTGGCAACCGCCCATTGCTCCACCTGTCCCATGTCTTCTCTCCCCTCCTGCCGCCGTCTCTCCTCCGCCTGGGCTGCAGCTAACACTAGCCGGGTTCTCTCTCTCAGACTGTGGGGAGCAGGAGCCCTTCAGCATCTCAAAGAGGGTTGAACCTCACGCACATATGAAAGAATTCCCACCTCCCGACACGCTCTCGGATCTTCGCCAGGGTTTCGCCCACAGGTCCGGGGCTGAGGGGCTCCTGAGCAGCAGAGGAGACGAGGACGCTCTCCACGCGGTGCTCCAGGGAGGCCAGGGCCTGCTGCTGCTCCTCCAGGCTAGCCTGATGCACCTCTGCCTGAGCCAGAAGCTCCCGAGGATCCGCCGTAGCAAAATTCACAGAGGAGGCGTCGGGAACATCAGCCTGGAGCTCCTGCAAGCGGCCGCACGCCTCCTTCATCTGCAGAAAACACAACAATCAGACGCCGCGTTGGCGAGGAGATGATCGTGGGACTGCTGGGACCTCTCGGCGAGCTCTGCTGAAACCCACGCTTGCGGCGATGTCGCTCCACTCTTCCGCTCTCTGTTGGGTGCGTTCCGTCAGGAGGCCGAGGCTGCGACGCAAACACAGCCAGCGCCTCCACAGGGCGCCCGGTTCGCCGCCTTTTCCAACTGCGCAGCCCTGCATCGGACATCCGGCCCTCAGTTCTTCTATTCGGGCGGCGGCCTTACGGAGATCTCCCATCAGCAACTTTGCGGAGAGACAAAACCAGTGTCAATGCGGCTGGAGTCTCCCTGAATCTCCAGCGACCTCTCCTTCCAGCTACCTGAGCTGTTTCCTCTTGAGCGGCGCACGTCTCGCAGGAAGTGGATTTCCCTGCGGCGCATTCCAAAAGCTTGGTTTGCAGCCCCCACAGAAGCTGGCCCAGGTCCTCGTGGCACTTCATGTGGCCTTGTTGTCTCATTTCACACCTGCGGGACAAACTCCCTGTTTAAACTGACAGAAAGAATGGCATCCCAGTGGAAGCCAGTACCTCTGCAGGGATTCCAGTCTGATCTGAGCTTGGGCCTCCAGCACGGCTCTCCCCACCGTCAGCTGGCCGAGGATGTTGACGTGGAGCTCCTCGGTCTCCGGGCGGGACAGGCAAGACAGCCGGGGCAGCAGCTCTGAGAGGTGACGGATGTGAGCCTGGAAGCCCTCTTCCAGAGCTTCCAGGGCCTGTTGGGTCTGGTTCTGCTCCTCTCTACAGTCCAAAAACCCTCCAGGAGCTGTTAAGAAGGTGGCTTCAGCGTTGTGAAGAAAGCTAATGGCTCCCTGAGCGGCCCAGTGGTAGTCTTTCAAGGATTCTCTGGCCCGAGACAAACTCTCCTGTTGAAGACACGCCGCTGGGGTAAGTAGATTTTAGAGAAAGAAACCGTAAAAGTGGAGAATGACGAGTGGAAATTGAAGCTCACCATTCTTAACTGGCACTCCCGCTTGGCCTCCTCCTCCAGAGAGCGCAGGTCTTTGTAGTTTTTCATGTCAAGCTTCTCCTTCTGGCCCAGACCGTCCAGCACCCTCACGCCACACTCCACGTTCCTCCAAATGACCCAACATCGCTGCAGTTTGGCGTCCATGACTTTCTCGTCTGGTTTTACTGGTTCAGCTCCCCGCAGCTCGCTTCTCATTGTTTCCAAGAGCCGGATAAACGCGGGCAACTCAGACGAGAAGTGCAGGCCCCGCAGGAGCTTCTTCTCCAGGTATTTGACATCTTCTGTGAGGGAATGTTCCCAGGAGACCAAGGTTTCCACCGTCTGGACAATGGTTTGTCTCTCTGACTGAAGCTCCGATGAGGACAAGTCCTCAGCTATGGCTTCTAACTGGTCTACTGCTTCTTGGCATTGGGTCTTCACCAGAGGAAGTTCAACCAAGAGCGTCTGGCACAGTCTGAGCCTCTCGCCCACGCCGAGCGCGCTCGCTTTCACACGCTGGATCTGCTCCCTGGCGATGGCGGCCGATTCCTCCATTTGGTTCCTCAGGTGCAGGTATTTGTCTTGCTCCAAGGCACTCACACTGAGAGCCTTGCAGCGGTCCTGCAGCTCCCCGATGGTGCAGAGCAGGGAGCTTCGTTTGGCTTCCTGGCAATGCTGCAGCTCTTGGACCTCCCACTGACGCTCCACCAGCGTGTGCATCAGCTGCTCCGAGGTTACAACCGTTTCCCGGGACAACGGGAAGCCTCCCCTTGTTAACGCAACAGAAATCTGCTGTAAACTAGTCTGGACATTTGACAGCTCCTCCTCTGAAGACCTTCTCCTAAAGATCAGCTCTTCTAATTCCCAGCTGCTAGCCTTCTCGTGAGCTAGCAACCCGTCTAAAACGGCCCAGAGGCCTGAGAGACGATGCACAAGGTAGCGGCTTTCTCCCGGACTCAGCTCCGGGGACGCTTCCCGGCAACCATCCATCACTGCCTCCAGCAGCTTCAGGCGGTTCTCCAGGTCCACTGTGGATGATTTGTGACTTTTTAGCTCGCTCTCTAGCTCGCTGATGTCCGCTTTAGAAAAGCTGTCGGCGTGGGTGTGGGGGTCCCTTCCAGCAAGGATTTCAGCCAACCAGGCGTCCGTCTCAGCAAGTCGGAAGAACAGTTTCTCCCTGTCCTCCAGGCTGTTCTTCATGGTGTCTAGAGAACATTCCAAGCTCTGGTCCACAGATTCATACAGGCCTTCTGTTGCCTCCAAAACCTGGAGAAGCTCTTTATCTTCCACACACGTGCCTTTCATCCGCTCGGTTTCCACTCGCAGTTTCGATCTCCTCCAGCAAAAATCAGTCTGGAATCTCCTCATCTCAGCCATCTGCACGCGAGCCTCCTCTGGAAAAAGAGCCAACGTTTGCCTAACAGCGATGTGGTTTTGGGCCCGTTTGGCCCAAGTGATCCACTCCTGCAGTCGCCTGCAGGTCTGGGCCGACAGGGCGCCGCGACGTTCCTGAGCGCTAGCGCCTAGCTCGCTCTCGGCAACATCTATTAAAGACTTCAGATCCAGAAGACCGCGGCTGATCTCATCCTCCTCCTTCGGTCCCAAGGGGAACAGAGCAAGAGAATCTAACCGGGCTTGCAAGCGCAGGCAACGCTGACTGTGCAGCTTCAGCTCTGCTCGAAGACAAAGCTCATCAAAGGTGTCCTGGCTTTGGACTCGGGGCTTCTGACGAGCCCCAAGCTTGGCTTTCACCTCCTCTATGTTCCTCATTATAACAGCGTGCTGACAGGTGGCGTTTGAAGCATGCCAAAAAGCTCTTCTGATGCTTCCCAGTAAAAGCCTCCACTCCTCCTGGACGTCTCCAAGCTGGGCTAGAAGAGCCCCGCAACTTTCTGAATGGCTCAAGTGCAGCGACAGTTGGCTACTTAGACAGAGGAGCTCCTCCACCATCCCATTTTTGTCGAGCATAGTCTGCAGCTGGCTCCGGAGGCTGTCGGTTTGAAGGGCGCTGCTTCCCAGGACGTTTCTGTCGGAAGCAGAAATGCAGTCGATCAGGCCACTCGCACAGAGTTCAGGTTTTCACCGGCGTCAGCGACAGTCGGACTCACAGGTTCGCCTCGTCCTTCCCAGCACGCAGAGCCTGCAGAAAGGCCCGGATGCCTTCCAGCTGTCTGTGATACCCTCTGACCTGACACAGCTGTGTCGCTTTGACGTGCGCCGTGGCCGAGGCGTCCAGCAGCGCCGCGCCCCACTGTCCTTCAAGGCGCTTCGAGCTCTCTGGCTCGCTCGCCCTGGCGGCCATCATGCTTTCCATGGCGCCCACTTGGTCCTGCACGCAGCGCTGGAGTTCCTGTGACGCAGCAGAGGTTGGTTTCGTTTTAAAAGTGAGATTTCGCGACAAGACGGCGCGGCACGGTACCTCCGCCTCCCGCACTTGCTCAGCCATGGCGATGAGGTCGAGTCGAGCCGGCTGATAGCGGCACGCCAGAACTCGCTGGACGGTTCGTGCTAAACGAATCTCTGGCTCGTCCGGAGAGAACCGCAGGTACCAGTTCAAATCAGTGTGCGGAGTCCGCTGTAGCAGGGAGAGGAGAGAGCTCACCATGAGTTCAGGCCAACAAAACCGCAACCACTGAGCATGACGGGGGCGTCGGTTCGAACCCCGGACGATGTGACCCAGGTTTAGCGGGGAGATTCTTGAATCTGTTGATGTCGGACAGTTTGTGGTAACTATAACTTAACTGGAGGCTTAAATGACTCACTGTGCTTAGCTGGTGTCTCTTGATGCTACAGATGTTGTCATGTGGATCAGCATTTCCAAAATAAACATCAAAGCTGATGGGACAACTCAGAGACTGTAAAATCAACCTACTTTGGAGGAAAAGCAGTTTCCCCCGGTGGGCTTTCCTGTCAGCAGTTTGAGCTAGTATTAATTAGAGCATGAAACCTTGAGAATTAAAACTAGAAAAATTAAATACACAAAGTATTTGTCTGCACAAAGTCTGCACAATGAGAGCAATTTGCATTTGACCGGTGGAGACTTTCCAATATTCTACAAGCCTCACTTGAGTCTGTGAACCAGAGGGTTGTGTTTAACAGACAGGAGCGGAGGATGCAGGAGGCGACACTCACGTTGATGATGTTACTTCTTTCCACCAGGGTTTGGATCTCAGACAACACAGGCAGCAAACTGCACAGGCTGCTCCTCTCCGGTGACGCACCTGCGAGCTCGCTGCCTGACGCCTCAGCGGCCGAGGCCGACGGTCTCCTCTCGGGCTCCATGTTCCTTTTTGGGGGCCCCCCCGCGGTCACTTACAGCGGGTCCGAGACGTGGCTGGCGTCCCCTTCCTCGCCACGGCTACCCCACCCGCGGATAATGACAGCGCTTCCGTTCCTTCCCCTGGTGAACGCACGGCCGCTCAGTTGAGTTCGTGCGTGTGGAGGGAGGAGGCTCCCCAGAGGGAGGGACGCGCTTCCCTGGCTTCTTTAAACAGAATCCTGAGACATCATCTGTAGCAACTAGTCGAGGGAGAAAAAAAAAAGAA
>BJFM01001114.1:0-16638 GCA_016586285.1 Arothron firmamentum | reverse complement strand
CCCCCCCCCCCCCCCCCCCCCCCCCATGCAAACACTTTGACTTGGTGAGGCTGACACTGACCGGTTCAGCCTGCCCAGCCTGAGACTGGGCCACAGCCGGCCCGGTTGTTTCTGCTCCGTCACTGACTGACAGCAACCGGTGTGGCACAAGCCTGACTTT
Organism: Arothron firmamentum; assembly: GCA_016586285.1. Lineage (NCBI taxonomy): Eukaryota > Metazoa > Chordata > Actinopteri > Tetraodontiformes > Tetraodontidae > Arothron > Arothron firmamentum. The sequence continues at coordinate 16,478 of BJFM01001114.1, read as the reverse complement.
CACTGCAACGCCAGAGTTTGGAAAAGATAAAGATGTGCATGAGGGTGTGCGTGAGTGTCTCCATGGTGATGTGTCTCTGCTCTGCAAGAGAATGGGGGTCCTTTATTGGTTGCCATACCAACCCCGTCAGCTGTTGATTGGTTGAGAGCTGGTGCCAGGTCAAAGGTCATGGAGGTGTCTTTGTGTTCTTTTCTTCATTACTCTATGTGTGTGTGTGTGTGTGTGTGTGTGTGTGTGTGTGTGTGTGTGTGTGTGTGTGTGTGTGTGTGTGTTCAGTAAATCAAGGGAAGTAAAAAAAACTGAACAAAACAACTTTTCATGACATTAATTCATGAGGTTCCTCTACTTTTTTCATTTCTTTCTTTTCTCTCTGCAAAGAAAGTGGTGGATCTTCTTTCATCCCTTCCCTTTTCACTCCCTTGTCCTGTCCTGCTTCTCCGTAGGGAAGTTCAAGTTGTTGGACGAAGACCGGGACGTCAGGGATCCCGTCCAGTATTTTTCCAGTGTGGAGGAAGTAGCGGGAGTCTTCCCTGATCGCGTCTTCGTCATGGAGACCATCACTTTTAGCGTCAAGGTTTCAATCTGCTGTCTGTTTGAAGGAGATAGGAGCAGACGTGAAGTTCCTGTCCTGCGCTCTGACGCCCCCCTGTGGACTGTGTGTGCGTGTGCGTGTGCAGGTGGTGTCGGGAGAGTTCAGCGAGGACAGTGAACCTTACAGCTTCACTCTGCAGGCTGGAGATGAGCTCTCTCTCATGGGGAAGGCAGAGCTTCTCTGCGCCACGCCCTCCAAGGAGAAGAGCGGCTTGACGGCACTCCTGAGACGCCTGGGAAAGACTCCGAGGAGTAAGTAAGGCCATAATGTTGCCTTACAAACTTTTAGTCTCAGTTTTTCCAGCTTTTTGGATGCAGGGCTTCGTCTTTGCGCCCTGAACCTTGACTCCGTGTCCTCTTATTCACAGTTAATCTAGCTGTCTGTTTCTGCCTGTCAGGTAAAACCCCCTGCTTGGTCTGTATGAACCACCGCACCAATCAGAGTGTCAGCCTGCCCTTCGCTTGTCGGGGGCGCTTTTGCACCCGTTCCCCCCTGGAGCAAGGCATGCTGGGAGGGGAACACACGGTACGCAGCATCATCGAGAGAGTTCGTCTCCCCGTCAACGTGTCGGTGCCCTCCCGGCCGCCGCGAAACCCCTACGATCGCCACGCCGTCCGCGAGGGGCACAGGTACAAGCTTCTGAACATCGTCAGCAAGACGGTGGTGCTCTGCATGGTGCTCCGCCGGCAGGAAGTCTCCCCCTCCCATTTCCTCCTGCTGCGCTGCATGCCGCGGTTCAACGTGGCCGAAGCGTCCGTCCACGCGGCCGCCTTGGAGAGCCTCCTGCTGAGACACGCCTTCGACCCAGACGCCTACTCTCGCGCCGTTCGGGAAACCAGGCCCGAACTGGAGTGTATGAGCGAGGAGTGCGTGAGCCCACGCCGCTCGCGCCTGTGCGTGTCGGGTCACGACTCGCTGGCGCCCGCGCTGCAACACCTGTCCATGTGCGGGTACGGGGGCGGCGACGCGGACGGCCAAGCTCACCGATGCAGGGACTCTCTCGGAGAGCGACTCGGGGAGGGAGCCGTGGAGGAGCGGGAGTACGTGACTCCTGATTGGACCGAGGCTGACATGAGGACCAGTGAGGAAATACCTTACGAGGAACTTTGGACCAACCAGAATGCGGAGGGCTTGGGGAAGGAGCCCAACCTCATCTCATTCCACTCGTCTTCATCGCTGGACGGCTCTCTTGGAACTATGGTGACCAGAGTGACCACCCCACCGCCTATACCTCCAAAATCTGATGCTGTGAGTGTCAGTCTGAGCTGCCCTCCTCTCTTGGTCCGCGGCAGCGTGTGCTTGTAGACTGTGCTGCCTCAGACAAACACATCATCACACACTCATCATCACACACTCACCATCATCAGCCGTGGCTGTAACGGTCAGCACTTGATCAGGTTGGAAGTGTTGCATTTCCTCTGTTCCACCTGCTCACATGTGGCACACATTTTAAATAGAAGTCAGGGTGGGAAAGAAATTTCTGCATCTATTCTTTTATGAAATTTTAAATTCAGCACATGTAGTGACTCTGACTCTGTACTGATTCTTTTTTTTTTAAAATATAATTTGGAAGTTATTAGGATAATATTCATAGTGTTATATATATACTACCTGTCTGTAGGTGGAAAAGTTCACTCGAGTCTTGTTTTTTTATTTTATTTTATTTTATTTTATTTTATTTTATTTTATTTTATTTTATTTTATTTTATTTTTTTTATTTTACTTTATTTTATTTTATTCTGAAATGATTCAGAAAGCGGGAGCAGCACAGAAGGTGTCTGGCCTTAGACTGTGTGTGTTTGTGTGTGTGTGTGTGTGTGTAAGTGGATTACTCACTGAATCCACATTCCATATTTTCTCTAGGTGAGAGAGGAGTGTCGCTACTTGATTGCCCCTCCAGTTCCCCCACGGTACTCTAAAGGAGGGTCCATTTGTAGTCCAGCCCCCAGCCCACCTGTCCCACCCCGCTTCCCTAAAACTGCCACCGCCAGACCCAACCTCTCCTTCTACTCCTCTGGGCTTAAAGACAGGTGCAGAATATCTATCTATCTATCGATCTATCGATCTATCGCTCTATCGATCTATCTAAATGATTTGTTAATCTTGCTTTTTTCTCTCCAAGCTGTTCTCCATCTGCCAACGCTGCTCTCTACTGCTACCCTTGCTCGTGGACGGACTGCCCTGCACCCAGCCCCGCTGCTCCTGAGCCGCCCTCCACCGTCCCTGCAGACGTCCCGCCCAACCTTCACCCTGCCCAGGCCACCTGGGCGGAGCCATGGGTGGAGTCCTTTACCTCCGCACCTCGTCTGAGGCCCCCGCAGAGTCGCTTTGCCCCCTTCGGTGCTTTGAACCCCTTCAACCGGCCGTCCCCTTGCCCCTCGCCGGAGCCAGCTGCCAACCCAACGCCGGATTCCTCCAGAGGTGCAGAAGGAGGTGGGGCGAACCCAGGAGTGCCTGAGGGGTTGTCTCCGCCTGCTGACGGCGCCTGGCGCCCTCCTGCCGATCTGTCTGTGCTGTCGCTGGAGGAAGTCTCATCCTGCCTGCGCTTCATTGGTCTGTCCGAGCCCGTGGTGTCGGTGTTCCAGCGGGAGCGAATCGACGGCAGCCTCCTGGTGCAGCTGACTGAGGACATTCTGTCACATGACTTTCATCTGAGCCGACTCCATGTGACCAAGATCACACAGTTCATACAGGGCTGGAGACCCAAGATCTGACACACACACACACACACACACACACACACACACACACACACACGGTCCCGGTGATATGCCTGATGAACTCTGAGCCCTCCTGAATGTGCCTTCTGCTCTGGCCTCCTGCTGAGCCACGCTGACTGATTGCTTTGTTGCTGGAAAATACGCCACCCTGTGGTCAAAGTGTAGAGGTGTCACCTGATGGATCGACCACATATTCACTTTCCAAATGACAAACTGGGACTGGGATTAGTTTACTAACCAATTGCAGTTGCAGAGAGCTGCTTCAATTTCCTCTGAAGAAGATGGTCAACAATGTCTTTAATGTATTTAAACAACTTTAAATACTATGTGGGTTTATGTGGCCATTGTGGTGCAGAAAATCTCTCATGAAGGAATAGCATGGCTTTATTTTACACAAGCAACATCATTCACAAAACAGTTTAATATGTATTTTTTTGAAAATAAAATCCCATGATGGGATTTACAGCCATTAGTTGCAGTGTAACAGCTCAGACCATCAATACCAACGGTCCTGTTGAAACTGCAGACCGAGACCTCCTTTGGGTCACTGCTGGGCCTTTCACTTTGTAATATTTTTGGAGCAGTCCCAATTTGCTGTAACTAATATATAAAAATTATCCTATTGTTGTGCAAAGATACAACATCTTCAAGAGTTATAGAAGTTGAATTATAAAGCAGCCTTTAATAAAGACAATTTTTGTTCTTAATAACTGGAGTCATGTGACTCTCATCTGTTCCAAAAAGGTTTGTTAGCTTGGTTACTAACAATCTATTTTAGCCCCAATATCACAATATAGGTGTTAAAATTAATAATAAAGAATTGTAATGAAGAGGCTATTATGGGCACATTCTAATATTTAAAAACAAAAATGTCAATCTACAATGATTACAAAATCCAGTAGACTTTGCCTATTGGAAAGACTTCTCACATGGCTATGCAAACTATGGTTCTCCTAATGTGTGAATTACAAGCTTTTGAATTCCATGACATTCCCAAAAATGTGACAAGCTGTAAAATATCAAAAGCTGCCTAATCTTCCTGTCTTTCTCTCTGTGATTGCTGATATGTAAAGCCACTGTAAGAATATGGATGAAGAAATAAAGAAAATAAAACGAAGCATAGTGAAAACCAATATGTTGTATGAGGTGTGGGTCATATTGGGCGAGAGCTGCAGTCAATTATAGCACAGCAGTCTGGAAGTCTGGAGGTGAGCTTTAATCCAGCCAACAGACGGCATCTTATGTTGTTACATTTCCATCTAGTGGCCACATGTGGCAACTACAACAATATGTTCAACGCCTCAAAAAATACACACACACACACACACACACGTATATATATATATATATAGGTTGGAAGCAATTAATTTATATCAAACAACCGAAAAACTGATATTTGTAGGCATGACTAAATTGATATTTATACGAGAGAGCGTATTACTGAGGCAAAAATGTGTCTGGATCAAATACTTTCTATTGGTTTATTTTTCTGACGATGACTTTTTAATGTGAGATGTTTGGATATAGTTGATCAAATGACCTGCTGGTGGTCTACAGGTTAGTTCATATCAAGCCCTGCGGGACATTCCGGCTGCCGCCAGTTTTAATTTCCAGATTTCTTTTGAAACTATAGCTTAATAATCCTAAATGAAAAGATATATTTCACAAATTAATTTGTCCTAAAATTATGTAATAGTAAAATTATCTTACAATTTATCGGATTTAGTCATTTTAAAAGGTATTTTATTCAGGCGTTACTTTGATCAGCTACTTCCATTTATGGGTCCTTGAAAGCGTAGTCCTGCAGAGCCTTATACTGTGGCCGATAGTTTGACAGGGAAGCGGAGTAGCTAACAGACACAGCACAGTGACCGGTAAACCCTGTTCATTAACTTTTCACTCTTTTAATTAGAAATATCTCTCGGGAGTATTTAACGATCTGCGAAAATGCGTCTAACTGAAGTGAATAAGATAAATAAAAGTTGATGCTGCGTTGAAGGTTCACTAGCTTACATTTAGCTTCCAGATGCATTGTGTCTGTATAAACATTTATATGAATTTGTTATACAGCCGCACTAAACATTATTTGTGACATGAGTGTTAAAAAGACGTAACGCCATACAGACAGCACTGACCTTGGATATTTTGATATCCGTGTCATTCATTGTGGTATCTAGGTGAAAGGTCAGAACTAGGCTAAGCTACGTCGGAGGTGGGGGGGGCTGGATGACCGTCAGGTTTATGTCACTTGTGCATAGTCTTTCTTTCTTTCTATCTATCTATGAAACTAGAAGAAGTGATTGGAAGTATAGAGGCAATGTTAATTTTATTTATACATTGCATTAGATGTGATTCCATGTCCGATTTGTCTGCAGAACATAATGGCTTCTATGTTGCTAAAAACGATGCGGAGCTGCTCAGTCAGTCCTTCCTGGGCCACCCGGCTTGGTAAGCCATGGAGTACTCAGTTGTTCAGTATATGCCAATTTATTCAGGAGAAAAATATCACAGGCGTGAGTTTTTGCCCTGTTTGATCTGTTTTATACAATCAGACTGGCATACCATGCTTTTGCTGCTTTATAGTGCGCCCAGACAGTAATTTTAGATGTTAACTAAACAGAACCATTTTAGTAAAACATGAATATTTCCACTGTGTTAATCAGGCACAAGAGCTCTCAGTACAACAACCCAGCTTCAGGCACAAGGTAAGACATGCATTGTTATATTCGGATTACTTTTATTTATTTACTTTATTTACTTATATTTGGATTACTTTTATTTATTTCTCAGGCACATTGTCAGCGTCTTCTTTTAACACTTGTTCTATGTTCTTATATTCTTCTTCATTTCGTGCTTTTTATCAGCTCAGACAAAAAGTAAGAAGACACTAGCTCGTCCTGGTGTGAAGAACATAGTCCTGGTTGAAGGAGTTCGAACCCCTTTCCTGTTGTCAGGAACCACGTGAGCATCTGCTTTTTTTAACTGTTGAAATAACAAACTGCCGCCTCTCACATCAGAAGATCAGACTGACTTCCTCTGTTTACAGATATGTTGACCTAATGCCCCATGACCTGGCTAGATCAGCCCTAAAGTAAGTTTTCATTTAATGTTTATTCAGATACAATCATTGAGATTTAACCTTCTAATGAGGAACTTAATACGGTCACAAGCTACCAAAGTGTTCTGTTGGGGGTTTTCTCAGGGGCCTGCTGCAAAGGACGGGTCTTCCCAGGGATGCTGTTGACCACATCATCTATGGAACAGTCATCCAAGAGGTCAAAACCAGCAATGTAGCCAGAGAGGTATTATCCCACAGAGAAACACTGATGTATCTGGAACTCTGTTTCAGGACAGTTCTCCTGCTGAAGTTCTCAGCTCCTCTTTTACTGTTTGCTGTCATTTCAGGCTGCCTTGGGTGCAGGGTTTTCTGACAAGATCCCAGCTCACACTGTCACCATGGCCTGCATCTCCTCCAACCAGGCAATGACCTCAGGTGAATTCTCCACCCAAAGCCCTTTTAAAAAATATATATCTGCCTGGTGAACTTGCATAAAGCTGAATCAAACCTATATTAGTGCGTTTCTTTCCTGTGCTCATCTTTTTGTCCTCCTTTATTGTCCGCAGCTGTTGGTCTGATTGCTGCTGGTCAGTGTGACACAGTCGTGGCGGGAGGAGTGGAGTTCATGTCTGACGTTCCGATCCGTCACAGCCGTAAGATGAGAAAGACCATGCTGTCTCTCAACAAGGCCAAGACCCTGGGCCAGAGGCTGAGCCTGATCGGAAGCATCCGGATGGCTCACCTTACTCCAGAGGTACACACACCTGGAGAGTCAACCTTGGAAGGTTACTTTTTCCCCCATACAGCCCTTCATGATGTGGTGTGTGTGTGTGTGTGTGTGTGTGTGTGTGTGTGTGTGTGTGTGTGTGTGTGTGTGTGTGTGTGTGTGTGTGTGTGTGTGTGTGTGCGTGCGTGCGTGCGTGCGTGCGTGCGTGCGTGCGTGCGTGCGTGCGTGCGTGCGTGCACGTGCACGTGTAGCTTCCTGCTGTGGCCGAGTTCTCCACGTCTGAAACGATGGGCCACAGTGCTGACCGTCTGGCTGCTGCTTTTGGAGTCTCCAGAGTGGAGCAGGACGAATTCGCTCTGCGCTCACACACACTCGCCAAAAAGGCCCAGGATGCCGGGCTGCTGCAGGACGTCATCTCCTTCAAAGTGCCCGGTGAGCGTTGTCATTTGTTCGGTCAATTATTTGACACTATGCATTTTATGAATTCAGGTAAGACTCTGACCATGAAACCTTAACCAACCTGTGATGTTTTATTCACTGAAAATGTTTGCATTGTTTTTATCCTATTTTTACAGTAGAAGCTGACAGGATTGTTGATAACAACTGTTATCATCATTATTAGTATTATTTCTTTTGTATAGTTCCTCAGACCGTGTTGACCAGGTGAAATCATGATGCAAAAGTCAGCGGGGATTTTTGGGGTTTTTTTGTCATTTAGAAACAAACATCTTCTTCTGCCTGATGGTGACAACTATATATTTTGTCTACATCAGGTCGTGATATTGTTTCCAAGGACAACGGCATCCGTCCAACCTCCATGGAGCAAATGGGCAAACTAAAGCCTTCGTTTGTTAAACCTCACGGCACCGTTACTGCCGCCAACTCCTCCTTCTTGGTAAACACAAACACACACGTGCATTTGTCTAAGCAAAAAAACTGTTTTACCTGTTTCACAACATGTCAGACTGAATTTAGCAGCTGTCCCTTGCCTTCGTGTCTGTGTGTGTCCTCAGACTGATGGGGCCTCTGCTGTTCTCATCATGTCTGAAGAAAAAGCTCTGGCAATGGGCTTCAAGCCTAAAGCCTACCTCAGGTACCCTGCTGTGAAGCAGCTGAAGCTGTTACTTTTGTTTAGTTGCTGACCTTCTTTTTTTTTTCATTTTTAGAGATTTTGTTTATGTGTCTCAGGACCCCAAAGATCAGCTGCTTCTGGGGTGAGTGTTCAGGCTTTCACACCCACTCTCAGTTCAGCAGGGTTTTGGGAGGATTAGTGCCAAAGTTCATCAGTCATGGTGATCAATAAAAATGTTGTTTGTTTTTTTGTGTGTGTTTTTTTTTTTTTCATTTTCATTCCAGGCCAGCATACAGCACACCTAAAGTCCTGGAAAGGGCTGGATTGTCCTTGAATGACATTGATGTTTTTGAGTTCCACGAGGCTTTTGCAGTAAGTAAATAGATTTCGATTTAAGAGCATCAATTTTTAATCTTTTTTTTTTTTCCCCCGAAACTGTCGTGCTTGTCACGTAAATTGTCTCCCTTCTGACCTTGAACGGTGTCTGGCAGGCTACTGCGCATCAGTTAAGATACTGTATATAAAATGTATAGAGTTTAACGAGACGTAAACCTGAACTCCGGTACACACCCCCGCAGCTACAGCGCTGATTTCATTGGTCAGCGCCACGCCTGTCATTCTCTGGGTTGGTGAAATTTGATGGTGTTGTGACACTTACAAATCCTGGAGCAGCTAGTCGAGAGCAGGCTTGTCAGCAGTGATCAGGGGCAGGCTGAGAGCGACGACAAGTTTTGAGGTTTTGAGCAAATACGTGCAAGCAGTGATAGATTTGAGTGAAAGCATGAAGTTTGAGCACAGGCACAACAGTCTCAAGGGTGGGAAAAACTTTCTGAGTGATACACTATTAGTAGCTCTGATAAATGATGTGATTTAAAAAAAAAAAACGCAAGTGGGTCACATTGTTGTGTTTCTGGTATCTATGGCAACGATTTCTCTGTGTGCTTTCCAGGGTCAGATAATGGCTAATCTGAAGGCTATGGACTCAGACTGGTTCGGACAGACATACATGGGCAGAAAATCAAAGGTAAAACCAAAAACGGTCCAACCATTTTATTTTATTTTATTTTTTACCAAGAAGTAGCCTGATTTTATTTGGGGTCTGATGATACTACGGCCATCATTGAATATAAACGCTTATATTGCGTTGTGGTGTGTGTAGGTGGGGACTCCTCCCATGGAGAAGTTCAACCTGTGGGGGGGCTCTCTGTCTCTGGGTCATCCGTTTGCCGCCACCGGCTGCAGGTTGGTCACCACGGTAGCACACCGGCTGCAGAAGGAGGGAGGGCAGTACGGACTGGTGGCAGCTTGTGCAGCTGGAGGACAGGTGGGACTGCAAAGCACCGGCACAGGCCATGACGGATGCGCTGATGTTTTCTTTCTACTGGTGTTTTACACTTATTTGGATTGTAATCTTTACATTTGGTCGATTTGCCTGCATTTTTCAGGGTCACGCCATGTTGATCGAAGCTTACCCCCAGTAAAGGAAAACGTCGCCTGCAACCCAAACATCCAGACACCAGAGTGTTCATACTAGCACCACTTTGCCTTGCAGTCAGATACAGTATGAGTATGTACAGAAGGATCTAACAGAAACTCAGCCTTTGCCTAAAATCTGTGAAATTAATGCAGGATGTGGAGGAATGTCTGATTTTGTGGACTTGGTGATGTCGTGGAGTAAAGTGTAACATAGCTGAAGAGAAGCTAAAATGATCTGAATGTTTATATGCTGCAATATTTTGTTTTTCTTACCAATAATTAAAATTAAATGGTGTAAATCTGCACTGGCACCCGTTGTTTTTGCCTTTTTAAAGTCATTTTTAACTGCTGATTTAAGTAGTAACTGCTCTTAGCTGTGATTTAGCAGACGGCTTTACAGCGGTATCAACAAACACACCCAACAGCCGTGCGCACCTGCCGTTGTTCTAAATACCTCAGTTACCAGCGTTTTACCTTTGTGGCAAGTGAGAATATTCTGATCTGCCTTTAAGTACAAAACACAGCAGCTGTGGTGTTTGCGGAGGGTTTATTGCATCCCCCGACTGTTTTGCTCCCCCCCGTGCTGTCTGAAGCACCTTCATGCATGGACAACAGCTTCAAACTTCAAACAGCGTTGATGGCTTATGTTTAATTCAGCAGGGAGTGTAGATATTGCAGGGGAAAAGATCAATGTATAGTCAGCTTTGTGTACCACACAACAGCAGAATTGGCGGAAGAGAGGGGGAGGAGGAGCAGCCTGCCCTGCAAAATTTGCATTTCCAAAAATTTCCTCCTTTATGAAAATGTGTCAGCGGCAGCAGTAAGACTTTGGATCGCTTTCGGCTTAATTGATGGTGAAGAGGCTGTCTCCTCCTGAAGGGACGACTGATGTTAATGAGGTGGTAAAAGGGGCTGCCCGGGCTTCCTGGTGATTTAAAACATGAAGATGGAAAATTAGGAATAGTTGGCAGCTTACTTAAAAGTTTTGGGATTCAGTTCTGTCTTCCTGATGCATGGGGGGAAAAAATAATATGTATATATAAAAAAAAACAACCCTGAAGTTTCCCAGCCGCAGAAGCGTTAGTCTAATTGACAGCGGATGGATAAATTTATATCAACACATCGCCTGTTTACAGCTTTGGTGCGCAGGCTGCGATCCCCTCAGCGCTCACCGGGGAATCCGCTCTATTCATCACACGCACTCCCTCTCTCACACGCCAGGGTTGGGGGCTTGTTAACAACTTCAGTCAGGCACTTCCGTTTAAAATGTATTTAAAGAATTAAGTCTTCCAGTTTAAGAAATCCTTGACTCGGAGCGGGAGGAGTTGATTAATGCAGCCGAGCCTGTCACACGGGCTACAGGCGGAGGGAATAAAACCAGTGTCTGAGCACCGAGGCAAAACGGAGCGAATGTAAATAGCAGAAAGAGACAGACGGAGGGTTTTGTGCGTGTGTGTGTGTGTGTGTGTGTGTGTGTGTGTGTGTGCGTGCGTGCGTGTGTGTGTGTGTGTGTGTGTGTGTTTTCTTCTTCTTCTTCTTTTTTTTTTTTTTTTTTTTGTTTAAAAAAGCTTCAAAACCACCTCAGCCCTGCGAGACACCGGAGACACGCAGACACACGCCGACATAGCGGGCCGCCTTCGTGCCTCAGCGGGGCTTTGATCAGACGGAACCTTTTATGGGGAATGACTGGCGAATGCACCCGCTGCTGTCACTACAAATCTACCTCACCGAGCGAGGGGGAGACGGGAGGAGGGGGTCTAGGTGCTGGCGCGGAGGAGGAGGGAAGCAGTGGTGGGGAGAGTCGCTGACGGTATCTTTCATCTCGTCCCTGCCTGAGCGCGCGGGGCGGCACCTGCTCAGAAGCTGCACTTGACTCGCGCTTCTTCCACCTGCTCGCGCGCACTATGTAGAAGCTCCGAGTGTAGTAGTGTACTGTACCGCGCGTGTCAAGACTGTAATAGCTTGTAGAAAAATGGCATAAATTGGCCCAATGTGGCCACACCATAAATATTTAGGTGTGACAAGTCGCATGTCAAATGCTCAACAGCCACAACTGACCGCTACAGCCATCTATCAGGACCTGATGCAGTCTGGATGCGACACTAGGACACACCACCGGGCCACCAGGGGGCACTGCTCACCTGTCACACGCAAAGGTCACCTCTACAACACCAAAAAATCCATCTAAAGCGCTGACAGGTGGTCATGGTCAGCGTGAAACCACAGCCAACAAAAGCATGTCTGCAAATAACATACAAGATCTGCAAGCAAAAGCAAGGTGCTGCTAGAAATAACAGAGGAAGTGGTAAAGGTATAAGTAAAAAAGCAAATTGAAGGGCATGCAAGGTCTCTCCTCAGGTTACTAACCACATGCTGCTAACTAGAGATCAGCTGTATTGTTCTAGAACTTTATTTGTCTTTGTGTTGACATTTGTTGACAGTTTAAGGATTCATTCTTTGCATTAACTGTGACATTTGATGAGGCGACTGAGGCGCTGTCACAGCTGAGATAATGAACATGTAGGAAGGAGCAGCAGATGTGATGCCAGGTTGTGTTGAAATGAACACGAGAGATACCTGTTTTGAGGCAGCATCGCCCTGCTCAACCTTAGTTAAAAAACAAACAAGCAAAAAACCTATTTAAGAAGCTTTAATGGGTACCAACTGTAAAATCACTGACTACTGTTAATTAATCAAATGCTAAAACTGGGTAGCTGTTGAATGTACTTAGGAATTTTCCAAAAACAGAGCAGTTGAATTGTATTAAAGTAAGTTCCGGAGTTGAGCCAGCGCTAACTCATCTGGCTTTTGTGCCCCGATATCATTTTCACTCTCAATTGATGCTGTGAATCACCGCAGCCTCCAAACCATCTAAAATCAGATTTCTGTACAAGGCCGCGAGGTCACATTTTATCATCAAGCTATGCTCAACCCAGCATCTGTCTTTGCTGACTGGGGTTCTTTCCCACCCCTGGAAACACCCAATCTAATTCTAATTCACACTTCGAAGCACAATATAAACAAATCTTTTTTCGATTCCACCGGTTTCTGCGGTGTTCGTCCCTATGGGTCGTACTCAATAAAATTCAGAGCCGTTAAACAGATAACACGGCTCCTAAGTGGAGCAGCCAGAGCACTGAGATGTGGTGATGTACCAGGGTTGATCTGATCAGAAGCCTGTGCGCTTAAGATAGCGCATCTTTATGGAATCTGGAGGGAAGTTTAGCCTCCTCAGCAACACGCTCACACACACACACACACACACACACACACACACACACACACACACACACACACACACACACACACACACACACACACACACACACACACAGAGTCACAGGATTATGAGGAACAGTAATTGGCTGTCCAGAGAAACTGCCTGTGTGTGTGTGTGTGTGTGTGTGTGTGTGTGTGTGTGTGTGTGCATCAGCTCTGTCCGGAGTTCATCATGTTCTCATAACAGTCAGTTATGGTTGTCTGCCAGGCTCGGACTCCTGTGGGGATTGTAAATGTTATTGATCAGACACATACGCTACATCCATAACCAGAGTTGAGGCAGTTTTTCTCTCACACACACTAGAATAACACTCATTAGGAGCCATACACACTCACACATACCCTCATTAAGAATCCTGAGTCATGCGCAATAAACATCCCTGCATGTGCTTGACAGACAACACACACACACACACACACACACACACACACACACACACACACACACACACACACACACACACACACACACACACACACACACACACACACACACACACTGACAGATTTGAGTGAGATGTGGGGAGAGTGAAGGATGAGGGTGAAAAATGTGGACACGAATAGTGTGTGAGTGTAAGTGTGCATGTTTGTGCAAGTCTGTAACTCTGTGCACAGCAGTGTGTATCGTGAGGTGTGTGTGTGTGTGTGTGTGTGTGTGTCAGAGTCTGTCAGCCCCAGCATCTTGTGTCAGGGCGAGAGGCGAGACATTAACAACTTCTGTCATTCTGCTGACAAAATGGTGGCAGAAGATTTCCCATGGTGCCCTGATGACTGCTGGCGTTTGTCAACAAGCCCTGTCACCGTGGCGATGGGGGGAGAGGGCGACGGGGGCGGTGGTGGGGGGGTGGGTTAGTGACAGGCCCTGGACCTGTTCCCATGAGCACCGGGGGAAAGAGGAGAGCGCGTATATATGTCAGGGTGAGTGGGGGAGGCAGCGTGGGGGAGAGAAGGGTTGTCTCTCAGCAGCTTTCATACGTAGAAACCAAAATGAGCTGTCACTGCAATTCCCAGGATGCCTTGCTGTTTAGCATAGCAGCAACAGCAGCAGTCTGAGCAGTGTGTGTGGGCTGGTAAACTGGCTAACTTTCTCTCTCTCTCTCTCTCTCTCTCTCTCTCTCTCTCTCTCTCTCTCTCTCTCTCACACACACACACACACACACACATTCAGATAATTAAGCAGAGCAGAAGCTCCCCCTGACGAGAGGCAGAGCTCATCTGCATTTTGGCCTCCGGCGCGCAGTTAGGAGCAACGCCTGATGGAGGGAGGGAGAGAGAGAGAGAGAGAGAGAGAGGGAGAGAGAGAGAGAGGGCAAGTCAGGGCTGAAAAGAGAGTGAGGGAGAGAGAGAGAAAGAGGCAAGGTAAGGAGCCAATTAACCAGCTCGATGGATGAGTGACTGACAGCGGTCTACTGCTATCCAGAGTTGTGGCACACACACACGTGTGCACATATTTTCATGTCCATCCATCCATCCACCATCCATCCATCCACCCATCCTTCCATGTCTGCTCTGGTTCTCTCCTTGCCTTCTGCATGCCAGTCTTGCTCCAATCAAATCCTACAAACTGCACACGACCTTGTCCAATGAGATCTCCTGCTGAGCAGCAGGCCCCGCCCCCTAGGTGCAAAACTCGAAAGGAGTCAAAGGTCACAGTGGCAGCGTTTTGAAGATGCAAAGTTGATTTGTGTGATAATTTTTTTGTTTTCTCTTTATTGATTTTGAGTTCTTGTGCCTCAAATTTGCTAAAACAAAATGTACTAAATAAAAAAGAACCTGAGCGGGCAGCAGGTGCCGTTGACAGGCTGCTGACGATGCAATCGTCATTTTGCTGCTTGTGTGCTGTGTCTGCGCTGACTGTTTGCGCTGACTGTTAGTGTTTGACAGTGCTGAAGTTTGCACAAGACCCCACAAGAATGCCAAAGTTCCTCTGAGGCGTCTTTCTTTTTTCTGATGTGTGATGAAGAGTAAACCCTCCTGATTCCACAAGATGTAATAAAAGCGAGCGTATCAACCTCTTCCTCCCTCTGTTTTCTGTAATATGTCTATTTCTATCAACTATTTATTTGCTTTACATCAATGCAACACAGTATTTTCTATCAGTATAATGAGGTTTTTGTCGGCAGCGTTCCCTGATGTGAGCTTGGTGAGTACTTCAGGGAACGCTACATCCCATGTGCATGCAAATTTATGTTCTAAATCCATAATCAGTTGCCTTGCTCTGCCCTGGAACACATTAAAGAAAATTCTTTTAATGTACTAAACAGTTCAAAGTGGAGAAATACAGTGTTTGCAGTTTTTAGTTGCAGCATGTGTGACTGAGACCTTTGACCCCTCTGACGTTCTATCACTGTTACAGTCTTGTCCAATGACTTTTAGATTATCTCACTTTTTTTTCTGTTTCTAGGCTCGACTAGTCCAGGTATAAGCTGAATAAACCTTTAAAATCATATCTGTGTGTTAGTGTGGTTTAACCGCTGCGATGTTCAGAGGCAGATCTCCGTGTGAGCACATCTGTGCGCCAACAGCCACATTCCTAAAGTCCTGAACGGCCCTGCATGTGTGAATACAGACGCCCGCCGCTGCCACCATGAACGTATTACCTGTAATTTAGCAGGAAAACACGTGTGAAAGAGGCCTTAAAGTCTTAGAGCTGTCAAAATATGCCTGTTGATGCCACGGAGACGCCCCGCCTGCTGTTGGAGCCGCTGACTGACAGACGACAGCAGCGGCGGCGTGTTAATGTGTCGATGCGTAAACAGCAGGTGGGTGGAAGTGAAGGTCGGGAACAGGGAAGTGTTGCAGGGACGGGAGGCCTCGAGAGGAGCAGAGGTGACGACGAGGAGGAGGAAACGAGGGAGAGAACCACAGACGAGTGACTGAGACAGCACTCATGTGGAAATAACATTCTTTACTGCTTTTACCATCATCAAAACTGCAAAACTTGGGATTTATTTTTTGCATAACGTTCACTTTTTCCATCTTTTCTAAGTCAGATTTCGTCCCAAATCCGACTGGAATCAGGGTTTGAACCTCATATTGCAACACTCGCAGATCACATGGTCCCGTCTGCGGACAGTCTGAGCCCAGAGACACATGCAGACACATGTAGGACGTACACACCAGCATCATCACCATGGCAACCGCAGCAGGCCGAGCCACTTCTCAGACGTAGGCTGGACAGCCAGATCAGACTGATCGGATCATCCTAGACGGAAACCTGCACCTGAAATAGTCCAGCTGTAAAACTAAAACTAGTCCCCGCTTTGACTAAGTTTTACCCACTTCCTAATGAGACAACAGGAGGAGGTAGTATGAGGCAGGGGGGTTGAGGGCCTGAGTGACGGGCGGATAGGTGCTGGCGTAGAGATAGAGGGAGTAAATCCTTTTCTTCATCATTACCTCGTCTCTGCCACTGCCCTCACCTTAATTAGTCTCAGAGCAGCCGGCGCGGCCAGAAGTCTGCCTCATCCCTCCATCCACTCCTCGCACCCCCTCCACCGTGCCCCCTTCACCTCCTTCTCTTTCTTCCTCTGCTCTCTCTTTTTCCTCCAGCG
>BJFM01001113.1:55217-80970 GCA_016586285.1 Arothron firmamentum | reverse complement strand
CATTTTTCAAAACTATATATATATATATATATATATATATATATAGTTTTATAGTATATTTAGTTTTATATAGTTGTGTGTATGTTTTTCTTAAAATAACTAAATAAATAAAATCATACTAAAAAATTCATATATATATATACATATATATATATATTTTTTTTAACCTTTAGGTCGGTTCAGAGCTTCAGTGCCCAGTGGGGCATCCACAGGTATTTACGAGGCTCTGGAACTCCGAGATGAAGACAAAAGTCGGTATAAAGGAAAAGGTACATAGCAAATTGATGAAGTTTTAAGGGTCCCAATCCTCAAAAAATGCT
The DNA here is from genome assembly GCA_016586285.1 of Arothron firmamentum. NCBI lineage: Eukaryota > Metazoa > Chordata > Actinopteri > Tetraodontiformes > Tetraodontidae > Arothron > Arothron firmamentum. Next base: position 80,650 of record BJFM01001113.1, on the reverse strand, counting down.
AAATTTGACTCCGTAATGTAATGTTTGACAAAGGACATAATAATTTCATAACTTTAGCATCATACAGGTAGCCCCTTTTTCACTATTTCCTCTACCCTGTTGTCATTTTAATCAGTTCTCACAAAAATCCTCGTCGTCAACAATAACCACAATTAGCTTTTATTTGTACTTTTTTCCACCAGGTGTTTTGAAGGCAGTTGGCCACGTTAATGGTAGTCTGGGTCCTGCCCTTGTAGCCTCTGTAAGTCAGTCAACACTGAAAATGCTGTTGCACTTATTATCATTTCAAATGTTCTGAATCTGTAGGGTCAGGATGTTTGTTATTTTAGGTAAAATGAGACTGAGACTGTAATATCTAGTTTGCTGTGCGAAAAGAACAACCTTGAACCACAGGAGATGCATATATTCTGGTCAATCAGAGTGCATCCATGCATTTTGCATCTGTTTTTAGAGTACATTTTGGCTGTCAAATGTTTCAGGAAAATCAGGCATGTGGGAAGAGGCCCATCTGCAAGCGCCTGATGGTCTCAGCTCTTAATCAGAAACATGGGTCAATTTTCTAGTTGGCCTACCACCGACAGAAAGTCAAGCACATTTTTACAATAAACTTGTCACGTTTTTACAATAAAATGATCCCTTTACTTTACTTTATATAAATTATCAGATTTTTACAATATAACAAACTATATCTTTATAATGTGAAACATTTCACGTTCTTACAATAAATATTATCACGTTATAAAGTTAAAATGTATTCGTCAAACAAAAAGTATAACATGTAATAATGTGTTTACTGATCAATTGTTATTTATATAGAATGGCAGCAATACGCTTCCGTACTAGATTGTGGTTGAGCAAATCAAAAAAGTTGAGGTCAGACAAGCTCTGTAGGCCCATTTCAGGAGCATCCCGTTTAGGAATGAAGGGAAAGTTAATAAGGAGATTCAAGATATAAGAATTTTTGCTTTCCACTGTTGTGTTTTTCACTGTGTGTATAATTGCATAAATTTGCAGGGCATCAGTGTGGTGGAGCAGGAGCAGTTAGACAACATAATGATTCAGATGGACGGCACAGAAAAGAAATGTGAGTCACAACAAGTAACAAAAACAAACACCAGACAGGCATCAACATTCACAGTCTGTAAAAATAATTGCAGAACTTTGGGGACATACAATTATTTCTATTCTTTTTATTCTTAAGTATTACATTATAGTGATTTTGGTTACATTTAACACTAAATACTGATAGTCTTTGCATGTGGAGAACATAGAAGTATTGTTGATGAGATGGACTTCATTTGGATGGTTTTCAATGGACTAGGTTTCAATCCAATATGGATGGCATAAATAAAATGGAATGGGCACTTTTTCAACTTTCAGGGGTGCTTTGGAGAACAATTCTATCCTCTTTTCCTATATCTTACACCCACCTGAATCTAAAAACTCTCCTTTGACACTAGACATTTTTTATGGACCTCATTGTGCATTCAGGTGACTCAGCAGTGGATAACTACCTGTACATTCATGTGTAACCATATAATTTCTAACAGCAACATTAAAATCAGAGCTATTTTTGTTACTACTCCACCATCTAACACTCATAAATATATGTTGACAAATAATGATACCACGGCTCGAGAATCCATATGGAATCACACTTATACATCACATGACCTTAATATAGGATAGTCGAGCAACACTTCATTTCTGGAGCATTTAAAATCAATAACCTCACATTCACAATTAAGAGTAGGAAACTAAGATCACATATGCTGTCAAAACTCAAAGATAAAACATGATTTTAAGAGATTAGTCATCAAAACTATGTGAGCTTAACTATGTGAGCAGTTTGTCGGACAAACTGCGCATTGTCGCCGTTTACATTTAAAACACCAGTAAGACAGTAACAACATGAACTATTCATTGAAAATAAAAGTAAACAGATTATTTGCATTTGTTTCTGAGGATATGTAACAGCAAAACAGTTGAACATCTTAAGTTGTGACTTCAGTCACAGTTTCGCCATTGCATTGCGGTCACAGCATCTGCGTTTTGAAAAGACATGGTCATGCAATCTACAGTTTGAAAATACCATGCTCATCTACATTGCAAGGTACAATAAAACAGCAGTGGAAGTGGCAGATGAAGAAAAAATATAACAAAAGACATCTCTTTTTCTATAAATTCCAATACATTCCAGTTCTTCTTAAACACATCCCCCTTTACCAGGTTGGAGGCTTTCAAGGTTATTCACTTTAGCATTTTTTCACAATCACATCACAAACTCACCCACAATACACAACCAATGGCCCAGTGCGTCAACTTAATTCATATAAAATCTAAAACAAATATTTTTCTACAAATTCCATTCCTGGCTTCTTCTCTACATCCCCCTTTACCAGTCTGGAGACTTTCAAGGTTAATCACTGTAGCATTTTCTCACAATCACATCACTAACTCACCCAAATACACAACCAATGGCCCACTATGTCAAATTAAAATATTCGTATAAAATCTAAATCAAATATTTTTCCACAAATTCCACTCCTGACTTATTCTACACAACCTCCTTTCACACTCTGGAGACTTTCAAAACAACTTGTCACAAAATGTCTACACACAAAATGTCCAAAGTTAACAGAATATTTATTATTATTATATTTACATATCTTTGACTCAGCCTATCATCAACATTTTCAAATTAGTCTTGTCATGCAAACCTACTCAATTTGTGGAGCTTTGACAGTTCCATTCCTCTGCAGTCGTGTCCAAAGCTTTCTTTGGGGCAGACACACAATTGGGGTGGTACCAAGTACCACAGTTGCTGCACTGCACCATCACTTCTCTATCATGCGATGTCCTGCAGATGCACTGAACCTCGACCATAATCGAGGACCTTTCTGTCTCAGCCTGTGTGTTGGTACATGGGAAGACCGGAGCCATTTTGTTCACTAAAGACCTTTACAGCTTTTGTCTCAATTGTTTTTCTTCAAAACGGAGCTCCTCTGGCTTTATTCTTTCACACAACACGGATGCAAAAGCCAATGCAAAAAGTCCACAAACGCTGCCTGACCGCTGCTTTTGCACAACAGGCCTCCATAACCTGAAATGTGTTGATTGTGGATGAATTAACCATGAAAATGTTTGTTGATTGTGGTGGTGTTCACAGTGCAGCTCATCGGTCCCACTGGAGATGTTGCTTGCTGTGATCTAGTGGTTGTCATTCACATTTAAGATTTGGACAAATGTTTTCTGTGGTGTCCCTATCACACACCCCTGCTGAAGAGCTTGAAATAAGAGGCATGACTGAAGATCATCAATATTTGGGAACTTTTGTGCAAGATGGAAATAAGATGCATCAGCTTCATCACTGCTGAGCCATGTTTTGGGGTTCTGGATGCTCAGCATTTGGTCTTGGTGAATGGATACATTTTTTCCTATTTTGGTGGCTTGAATGACTTCTGTTGGTGAGTGATTAGTCCAAAGGGGGACATGGTCATTTTGCTGTTGTCCTGTCTGCATTTTCTTCCTTTTCTAAAAAAAACAACAACAAAAAACCCCCCACAAAAAATAGCCACTTTGTTAACTGTGCATTTTATTCTTTCTCTGTCACCCCACCCCCTTTTATCAGTCCTTTAACACATTCATTTATTGTCAATGTTACAGCCCGAGGGCCTGTAGGATCTGTGTCGTTGTGTCTGTGTGCATAAGTGTTTCCACCAGGTGATTTTCCCTTCCCCTGATCGGCAGCTGTCTCCACTGCTTATCAGCCACAGGTGGATAAAGAGGGTAGGAGATGTGCGGCCGGGGTGATTTATTTATTTATTCATTATTATTTTTATTTATTTATTTGTTCCTTACATGTAAGTGGACAGCATAATTTGTACATAAATGCACTCTACATTTTCAAATCAACACCTCCATGATTGGAAAGGAGCAGCAAGATGAAAACAATTGTTATATTTGCCTGTCCCCTACTTGAACAAATTAAATTTTAAATGAAAAAGATGGTCTGACATCACATACAGTTAATTTTCAATAGCCTACACCATCAATACTTTGATTATAACAAACAAAACAAAACAAAACCAAGTAAAATGTTATAAGCTCAAATCAATTGATCATTCACATCCAGTTTAAGTTTCAAGTACATATTGACAATTGTTTCTGCATTTGTAAACTTTTTTAAATCTATAAATATCTGTACAACCTTTTAAGTCTTGTAGTTGGGAAGTCCATATTTTTACACCAACAACCACAATAGACATCTGTTTCAAAGTAGTCCGGGCCACTTGGTGCTGAAAATCAAATCTTTTTCTATGATTTTCATCTTCTGAAGTAAACACAAACAGCTTTTGCAAGTTTTTTGGGTAAAACTCTTGTCTGTTTTTGGCTTTGAACATAATTATTAACGTCTGGAGTTCTATTATCTCTATAACTTTCAATAACCCTGATTTAATAAATAAACTATTGGTATGTTCTCCATGGTTGGTCAGACAGAGTGACAGTGGTCCTCAGTGGTTGTTTGTTGGTATTGTTTGCTGCATACATTGTGTCCGCTCAGTGGAGAGTGTGTGGTTTGTACCTTTACTTTGGCAAACTCTTTTTGCCCTCTTCCTAGTTTTTGGTCTGAGTACCTTTTCTTTGCCATCATGGTTGTTTTTTGTTCAATAAAAGACTCACTGTTTGCCTAGATGCCTCATTTTCTGTGTTGCTCTCTTTGTTCCCGGAAACATATCTTTGTTTCCCTCCCATCATCCCCTAGTTCCAACTGCGGGAGGTAACAAAGAGGGGGCTCGTTCGGGATCAATTTGTGAGAGCACCAGATTTGACGTGTCCAGCCTGGCCTTCCTTAGCATAGCACTGCTTCCCTGATTAGATTAGGGCAGTGCCCAGCTAAACTACTGCACTTTTTCAATCGGGCACTCATTTATTATTTTGCCTTTTTTTTTTCGGGGTCAATCCCAGGTGGAAAAATTACAAAGGGGGGGTAGGCATTGTGTGGCTGATGTGTTGCCTGTAAGCCACCTCATGCCCGGCACGGCCGCAGAAGAGAGGTAGGCAGAGTTTTTGTTAGGCAGAATCCATGGAAGTTTGTGTTTGCTTGTCTTGGCTGAGTGAGTGTTGTCTGCTTGGTGTTACGCACCAGCATGTGTGTGGGTGTGTATCTGCGATGGTGGAATTGTTTGCAGCTGCCCCATCAGTGGCGCAATTGGATGAGTGATGGGTTAATGATTTGTTGGAGCTGGCAGCTCTGTATGGCATCCCAGTCTCCCATTCCCTCCGCAAGGCAGAGCTGAGGGCGGCGGTAGAAGAAGTCCTGGTGAAAAAAGGCTTTTTGGGAGAGCATGGCGATGATGTTTCAGGATGCGGAACCTCCCCAGCATCTCCGGGGGAAGAACCAGAGGCTGTTGTACAGCCGGGTCTTCTTCTACTGGGACAGCTGTGGTACAGGCAGTCTGTGTCTGCACAGCTTTTGACTACTCCTAGCGCACAGGTGGTAGCGGGGGTGAAGCCGGTCATGCTGCCAAAGTTGAACCCAATGTCTTTGGACTCTTCAGCTGGTTTGAGGCTGGGCGCACAGGAAAAGGTGCACATTGCTCTGCTCCAGATGGAGAGAGAGGACCAAGTGAGAGAGTTCGAACTTCGCCGGGAGCTAAAGCTGAGGAAACTTGAGGCGGACACCGCTGAAAGAATGCGGGAGCTGGAGCTAAAAGCTAAAGCTAGGCCTGTCTCTGTAGGTGAGCCGCTGTCTTCCACTTCAAGGTCTGATGTTGGCAAAAACATTCCGCTTGTTCCTGCGTTTCATGAGTCGGAGGTTGAGAGCTATTTTGGCGTTTTTGAGCGAATCGCGGGTGCATTGAGCTGGCCACCGGAGGAGTGGGCATTGCTGCTCCAGTGTAAATTGTGCGGTAAGGCTCAAGAAACTTGTGCTTCCCTCTCTTCTGTCGATAGTTTGTGTTATGAGAAGTTGAAGGAGGTTGTCCTACGAGCGTATGAGTTGGTGCCAGAGGCAGTGTTTTAGGGGACCTTAAGAAGAGCCAGGGTCAGACTCTTATATCAACTTTACAAGGGAGAAAAGTCTGCTGTTTGACCACTGGTGTTCAGCATGTAAAGTGACGGATTTGGTTTCACTAAAAGAACTGTAACTGGTGGAGGAAATTAAAAACTGCATGCCTGAGCGTGTGGTTACCTACCTTAACAAAAAGAAGGTGTGTTCCATACAGCATGCTGCTGTGTTAGTAGATGAGTATCTTTTGACCCACAGGACCAGTTTTTTGCCTACCCGAGGTCCACTCCAGAAGGCCAATTGCTCATCTGTGAATGCCCCCAGCAGTAACACCCAGGTTAGGAGATCGAGAGGTGAGAAGCCATGCTTCTATTGTCTTAAACCATGCCATCTAATCGCAGACTGTGAGGCCCTTAAACACAGGCAGCAGTCAGTTACTGTTAGAGAGCCAAAGGGGGTTAGCCTTTTCATGTTGTGGAGTTGGATGAAGGTTTTAAACCTTTTGTCTCCACTGGTTTTGTATCTCTCTCTGGTTGGGCGTAGGATCAGCAGCCTGTTACCATTTTGAGGGACACTGGTGGGTCCCAGTCCTTCATTTTACCTAGCATTTTGCCTCTAGGAGAGATGTCAGCATGTGGTGCACGCACGATTGTGAGAGGGATCGGAATGAGTTTCGTGCCCGCTCCTCTCCATTACTTCCATGTACAGTGCCCGCTGGTGACTGGGTTCTTTGCTGTGACTGTGCGCTTGTCTTTGCCTATTGACGGGATTGACTTCATCACGGGCAGAGGAAAGATGCACCGACACAGTGGGACTAATTTAGGACAATTGACAAACAATAAATGCTTACGGGAAGAGCAGAATAATGCTAATATGATGTATTTTAAATTAATTTCTTTTAGAGAATTGCTTTCAGTCATTTAAAAATAAAACATAAAAAGTGCCACTGACCCAACATTATACTTTTCCAAAGAGCTGCCTGAGGCAAGAAGTACACAGCCAGTGAATGTCGCAGCCAGTCAAAGTCAGATGAATGATTCACTATAATATATGTTTGGGTCGCCTTCTTTGTCAAGAGGTGCACTGTTTATGACATCCATGAAATGGTTTTAAAAAGATGTTGGATCACTTGACTCCTGAAAGACAAATTTTATAACAATAATAAATGAAATATGTTGACACATACAAGGGTGTGTGTGTGTGTGTGTGTGTGTGTGTGTGTGTGTGTGTGTGTGTGTGTGTGTGTGTGTGTGTGTGTGTGTGTGTGTGTGTGTGTGTGTGTGTGTGTGCGTGCGTGCGTGCGTGCGTCCATGCGTGTGTACCTCAAGCTCTACAGGAACAATGCTGCTATAATCAGTACTTGAGTCCCCAATGTTTGTCAGCATTTTTTGAATGTTTTCAAAGTGCTTTTTTACATTTTCCAAACTGCATGGGCTGGGCCTTTAATCCAATTCGTGAATGGAACTAGCTTTTATCAAAAGTCCAAACACGTGTATGGCCAGCTTGTAGTTCTTGGGTGCACTTGAAAAAAGACAAATCATTGTATTGCCATCATAACCACCAAATTGCCGGCTAGCATAGATGCCGGCATTCTTAACAAAGGGTTTCACTTACTGCGTTTTACACAGTCTTGCTATTTTTCAATATGTGACTGAGACATCAATGTAGGATAAGGTGGGAGAAGTCCTGAGCAGTGCCTTTCCCTGTTACTATGTTTTAATAAGATAAGATCAAGGCTTTGAGGTTTGTTTTGCAGAAAGCCATTGATATGGCCTGCAAGAGAACCAAGGATCCATCACAAATAATCATGAGTGGAATGATTTTTTTTTTGGTCCATATTGCTTAGCATGATTGTTTTGAAAAGAACACAGAAAATATAGAACTGAGGCAGTTGTGTGGCCAACGGGAAAGGGAGAGGCATCCTTCTTTGGGTGTCTGACCACAAGCTCATATACTGTACATTAAAAGGACCCTCACTGTGTTTGCTGTTGTTTACAATGCTCCCAGTTGCATCTAGGTACACTATCTCTTCTTTACATCATTGGTGGAATATTGTGATACTTGTCTTTGACCAAAGCATCACTCCCTTTGTTAGAAGTAAGACCTTCTGCAGCACTTCATCTGGTTGATCAGTTCTGTCTACCATTTTCCGGAGACTCAGAATTTCATTCTTATGTTTCCTTTGCTTCATTCTTTGTCTCCAGGAAATGGATTTAAGAACATGTGATGATGGCATTTCATCTCTACAGCCTGACTCAAACACTGATTCTTGTTGTTTTTCCAATTTGTCCAGATAATGTGCCCTGGGAAGAGTGTGTTAAAACTGCTGGTGTAATACCATTTGATTATTTGCCCTGACGGGTCACCTTTTTAACTCTGTTTTACAATGAACCACAGTGTCACCTCTGAAGAAAACGTGGACTTTCAGTGTGGTCCAACTGTGCACAATAACATCCACTGTCACTGGGCAGTCATTGAACAAACAATACACTGAGCACTTAAAAAGAGGTGCGTTCCTTTCTGACCCGTGAATTTTGAACCTGGGTCCGCAAAAAGCAAAGTTGCAGTATGGATGGATCTCTCTAATTCCAGCTGAAATTATGTTTGTCCATTCCAGTCCTTTGAAGTGGTCTTCTTTTTGCATTTGACATAGCTTATGCCAAGCTGTGCGAGGAATGAAAAAAAGAAGGCATTACAGGAAGGACCCATACGAAAAAAGTTATCTTGTTTATAGTGAGGGACTTCTTCATCCTAGGAGGCATTATGAGGCCGTAACATGTATTTGGATACAAGTAGCAAACAGGTTTCTATTTCGCGGATTTCGTTTATCGCGGGGGATTTTCAGAACATAACCCCCGCGATAAACGAGGGTTCACTGTCAATCAAACTCCTTCCGGCAGTGAGTGAAATGACTATCTGCTTATTTATTGTTCCATCTGTATTCTTTTTAAACTGAACTTCCCCATCCAGAGGGCCAACCTGCTCTTCCTCCATGTTTACATTCACCGCACGCATGCATCCGCTCTGCTCACTGTGCGTCACAGACACTTCTGAGTGGTATTATGGGATGTATGGGGCGGGTCATTCTGTGCGTGCGTCAAATGCGTGAAAATTTTTAACGACACTAATTCTAAAAATTAATTATCGCCCATTAATGCGATATTTTTGACAGCACTAATATATACTGTATATATTTGGACTGTTGAGTTAAAGATTTTTTTTTTTAATCTAGTGTGGTACACATAGAGGAAAATTATTTACCTTTCCTAATACTAAGTAACATTGACATGCCTTATATAAGAGGTATATGTAGGCTGATAACAGAAGCCAAAAAGTTACAGTTGACCTGTTGATTTTGCATAAGTAAGTATGTCATAATAAGTACACACACACACACACACACACACACACACACACACACACACACACACACACACACACACACACACACACACACACACACACACACAAACACTGAAGCTGTTTTGAAGAAGACAGTAGCGGAAATTGCAGAAATAGTATTGGGCCATTGGTTTTGTATTGCTAATGACTTTGTGATGTGATTGTGAGAAAATGCGATGGTGAATAACCTTGAAAGTCTTCAGAGTTTTAGAGCAGGGTGTATAGAAGAAGCCAGGAATGGAATTTGTAGAGAAATATTTGATTTAGATTTTTAATGAATTTCTTAATTTGACATAGTGGGCCATTGGTGGTGTATTGTGGGTGAGTTTGTGATGTGATTGTGAGAAAATGCTACACTGAATAACTGTGAAAGCCTCCAACCTGGTAAAAGCGCCACGCAACGTTATTTACATTCTAAATTGCAGATGTTCAAAATTTTTGATTTTTTTTAGTATTTTTTCCACTTATTTCGTTACCACTGATTTAATACTAACAAAATAAACTGACAAAATACATATTAACAATAAAAATAAACTGCTTGCACTCACCAATACGGATCTCCTCCACAGTGCCTGCTTATTTTAAAACAAAGCTAGCTAGCATAGGGGTTGGCCGACCTCTTCTCACAACATCCAGCTTTCATGAGAGGTCCATCTTGAAAATGGTGTGGCTAGTATATCCGCAACCAAATATCTCTTCTCCTCCTTCAGCCATCTTGGGGTACAAAATAATACAGTGATAGCTGTCGGTAGCTGGATCTCCAAGTTTAGCTCACAGTTAGCTCTAAGTGCCAGCTCTCACGAGAGGACAAGTACATGTCAAGTTTGGCATAAGACCTTCCAGCTTGCCTTGGTGTCGCAATCTTAAGATCTGATTGGCCATCGCAACTATGTCCATTCACTTACAGCACTCAAGAGCCTTCTCTGTTGATTCTGAAGACCTTAGGCAGATTTCAGAGAACCCGACATCACAAGGTAGCTGAAATATGATTGGATAAAAACTCTACCATAATATACAACGCTGGAAACAGCACCACTAAGTGGATATAATACCACGTGAATAGAACGACTATGAAGAATAATTTTATATATGTATTTACAACAACAACAACAAAAACATTCCAGAGTATCTTTGGGCCAACAGAGGCGGTCTTTGCATGCCCTGACAGCCCACCACTGGTCAAACCTACATTACACTGAAAGTTTAATGTTTAAAGTTTAGTTATGAGTTACTGTCTTTTAAGCAAAGATAGAAATAATCTGTTTCTTTCAAACAGCTCAGTTTGGGGCGAATGCCATCCTGGGGGTGTCTCTCGCCATCTGTAAGGCTGGTGCTGCAGAGAAAGAAATTCCCCTTTACCGCCACATAGCTGACCTGGCTGGAAACACAGAGCTGGTGTTGCCTGTTCCGGTAAGAAGACAAACTCCTCCACTGAGAGCAAAAGAATTGTCCACTTTCTTATGTTTCTTATAATGACTTAGTAATAATTAAATCTGTAATAAAGTACACTATTGCCAGTAAAGTTGGGATCAGGTTGTTTTCAAACATATTCCTTTGTTTATTCCTATTTATACACATCAGCAATGACCGTTGACCAGATGGATCAATAACTTTTTAGTTTGAACAGATATACACTAAATCATTCAAGAATAAATCAGATTTTCCCAATCATTGCATGAGAAGAGGTAAATATATTTTATCTCAACTTTGGGAAAAATTGTATTTAGGATGTGGCTAGGTATTCTTTTAAAAAGTTTTTAAAAGTATATTATTATTTCACGTGTTTAAGATGTAAAATAATGTGAAGCAGTAAATTGGTGTGAGTGTGAAGAATGCCAAAAACCAGAGATTGTCTATAGCTTTATAGAAATTCTTTTTATACAAATATTAATACATCCCTTATCATCCTAATATCCTCGCCTCTCATTACTGCTGTTCTTTTTCTCATTATTTCTGTCCTCCTCAGGCCTTTAATGTGATAAACGGAGGTTCTCATGCAGGAAACAAGTTGGCCATGCAGGAATTCATGGTTCTTCCTGTTGGAGCTGAGTCGTTCAAGTACACCTTCTGTTCTCAAACTACTACTTTTTTTTTTTAAAGGGACTTATTTACATTTACTTCAAACAGATTTACTTTTGCATAACATTTATTTAGATAAATATGGTGGTGCTTTATCCTGCAACATATGTAAACATATATGCATATAGTGCTTAACAAATTTATTAGACTACACCTCGTGTAAGGCATTTGCAACTGTTGTCCTAAATTAACACTGTTGCTGATTACCAAATTATTTGTTTTATCGATTTCCTGCTAAAATATAATCATTTTTATTATTTCATTCATCCATCCGTGTTTGAACTGCTTTTGCTTAAACTTATCAGTCAGCATTGTTGTGTAAAGTGGACATGAAAAGTTTCACATTTCATATCTCACAATGATATAGAATCCTTCAAAACATTCTTAGATCCAGATGGTAATCCAGAACATCACTAAAATTTAATAATCTGTTGCAAGTCCCATTATCAACATTTCCTGATAATTTTATGAAAATCCATTAAGTTATTTTGCTTTCAAATAGACAAATAAACGCTGGCTGTCACATAATGTCCTTGGCAGAGGTAAATATAGGTTTTTTCTTATTTTTATGACAATAAGTCTAATAAATTTATTAAACACTGTACATAGGGCCCATGTATTTATTCAAAATATGTCCCCTAAAGACCCCCTTCTTCTGACCTCAGGGAGGCACTGAGGATAGGATCAGAACTGTACCACACCCTCAAAGGAGTGATACAGGAGAAGTATGGCCAAGATGCGATCAATGTGGGAGATGAAGGAGGATTCGCTCCCAACATCCTAGAGAACAGTGAGGGTGAGTAAGTTCAAAGATTTGATCATTATATGTCACAAAGAAAAATAGAAATTATTATTCCTCTTCCTTTTGCTTCACAGACCAAGGTAGCAGAGTAACTTCAAAATTTACTCTGGGTTTATATGTTTACAAAGCCATATGACTTACCTACTCTTAGATTCTCTTGGTATACCCATATTACTTAGCTGCTCTCAAACCTGCTGAGAAAATGATATTTTTGATAAGAGACAAATGTGAATGCTAATGTTAATGAGAAATACTTCCAACCCTTACTACATTCTTCTGTACAGCTCTTGATTTGCTACAAACAGCCATAGAGAAGGCTGGTTTCACAGAAAAAGTTGTGGTCGGGATGGATGTCGCTGCTTCGGAGTTCCATCGTGAGGGGAAATATGACCTGGACTTCAAATCTCCACCAGATTCTCAGAGACACATCTCTGCAGAGGAGCTTGCTGACATTTACCAGAGCTTTGTCAACAACTACCCAGGTAAACATTGTTTTGTAATATTTTATGCTACTTTAAACTTTATCTCCATTAAGGTTTACTCAGGTGCATGTATTTATTCAGTACCTTTATTAACCAACTTCTTTGTATGTTATATACTTAATCAAAACATAGTGTCTATCTAATCTAGATAATAGATTTATTTAGATCATGGACATTTCACTATGTCCATGATCATTGAGGAAAATAAATATCTTAGAGCAACAGTTTTGAAATTGGAGGTGCACCCTGTGGGAGGGGGATCAGGGTTATGAAAGGGCTACTATAAACATTGTTTCCACTGTCAATTTCCTCAGATGGGAGGGCATTTAAAACTGTAACATTTCCCTAGTTTTTTAGTAAGGTTAGAAGAGAAGATATTTAATAATTACATACTATAAATAATAATAATAATAACAAGCAGTATTGATTTGTTGATGACATTCAAAATTAAAGTTGTGCCTCCACTCTGGCCCATCCATGCGTCTGACCCAGAAACTGCTGTTGAAATTGACAGAACCCACCCTTTTTCAAACATTAATTTGGACCACTTAACAACGACCAATGTTATTGTGGGTGGGCTCGTTAGAACTGGAAGACCTTAAAATATATGTGTGTGAAATTTCACATTACATTAATCGATGAAGGAGAAACGAGGAGTTAAGAGTACAGTAAATAATATTCTTCCTGTCTTGTGGGGTGGTGTTTTAAGGTTTTCACCTGCTTCACGACCAAAATGAAGAATTAAATAAACAGAAGACAAAAAAGGAAATAAAGTTTGGTCTTTGAGTGGAACCAGTTCAAATCTGCACAATGTTCTTGTCCAGTTCAAATGGGGAAACTGCACAAGGCTTGACAACATCTAAGATGCTAAGATACACCCTTGAGAGGTCATCAGATGGTCTCCAACCTTTACTGGAGATTTCAGCCCTTAACCACGACACCTTTGATGGGTTGGCAGTGACTGGCCAGGGCACTACCCCTCTCCTCCAAGCTTCCAGCTTATGTCCTCCCTCTAATGCCAGAGCCAGGAGGCTCTCTGCTGCTTGCTAGGGCCTCTTCCTCTGCCCATCCTACGAACTGCTGCCTTCCTCAAGTGATCCCTCAGTCCAACCCTTGTCAACAGATCCCACACCAATTGGGCTAGAAATCCTCGAAATCAATCTTCCATCGTCAACAGCCAAATTGTCCACCCCTTATCCAAGTTGCTGGTGTTTGCCTTTTTTTCTCTCTGAAATTTCCTCACAGCCTTCCTCTTATGGCACTGTCAACTCCACCAGGATGATCTTTTTCCCCTGTTTGATGATCTAGAATGCTTTCCTAACTCTTGAACCTCTCTCCATGATGGACACTCTGTGCCGAGGGAGGTAGGTTGACGTTAGTATGCCCATGGACTCCTTCTAGGGCTTTATCTCTTGAAGGGTCACTGAATGTCTTCTCAACAAACTGCTCCATCTCCTTTTTGAAACTTGTTAGATTCCCAGACCTTGTCTCCCCAGGATGTGATTTGGTCAAGGGGTCCTTTATAAACTGGGCTCTTGCTGGGCTCTCGCTGCTTCCTCCTTCTTCCGCCTCATTTTGAACCCCCCAGTTCTTCTTATTCTTATGAGCTGCTCATGTAGGCTGGCTGTCAGCTCTTCTATCCCCTCTTTTTCTCCAGTGCTTGCCTGTTCAAGTTGTTTCCTCGGGGTCCTGACCTCTTTCCTAATTTGTTTGATCTTTCTTTCTCTTCTGTTGTCCCTCTTTTCTGGTGTGACTTTGTTCTCTTTCCTTGGCACTATTCCAAACCATTCCTTTCCTTTGTTCAGATGTTCATTCCCAAATTCAGATCAGAATTTTCAGGTCATATTTTTTACTTTATGAATTTAAAAAATGTATACATTGTAGTATGTTTCTATGACATAGAAATTAAATGGTATTTTATCACCATCATTTGTTAATTTATACTGGTTATTTTTTTGTTGTTCAAAATTGTCCTTTTACCAGTGGTATCAATCGAGGATCCATTTGACCAAGATGACTGGGATGCATGGTCCCGTCTGACTGAGCAGGTTGGGATCCAGGTTGTAGGGGATGACCTGACAGTGACCAATCCAAAGAGGATAGAGAAAGCTGCGGAGGCGAGAGCCTGCAATTGCCTACTCTTGAAAGTCAACCAGATTGGTACCGTCACTGAAGCCATTCAAGCGTAAGTATGCACATTTCAGTCACAACAGCCATTAGAAAACAATGGTTCTATGATTAAAAAAAACAGCACATTGTGTTACACTGTGTGTGAAAACACAGCAGTGTGAAAATTTCTGTAAAGTGCATAAATCTAGATAGTGATTTTATAGCTCAGTCATTAAGAGTGACACTGTACAAGTACAATGAAAATGGCCACTGCTTTTGGGCCTGCGTCCAAATGTTAACTGAGTGAGTCGTGTTCAGTTGGTTTGTTGTGGCGATACAGCTATGAGCTAACGACACAAGCCAAACAATGCCACCTTGGGAATCTCACCCAAGGAAATGAGAGGAGCGAACCAATGGCACTCAGGTTGGTCACTTAGAGGCAGGAGACGTGGTCCCAGTTTAAAAAAAAAAAAAAAAAATTATTCACAAAACTAACCACAATGATAAAAGCATCGTACTTAGGGGGATCAGGCTTCGCCTTGCAGGTCTGAGGCCTACCAGTTGGGGGTTAACTGGAATAGGAAAATATGGAGGATTCCCCACGGAAGATCATCCTGGTGCCCTGTATGGGGCATCAAATAATAACAAAATAGTCCAATGGTAAATCAAACAAGAAACACATTTACCCAACTCAAACAACCAAAGCCCGCCCATCCATCCATCCATCCATCCATCCATCCATCCATCCATCCATCCATCCATCCATCCATCCATTTTCTTCCGCTTATCCAGGGTCAGGTCGCGGGGGCAGCAGCCTCAGCAGGTAGGCCCAGACTTCCCTCTCCCCAGCTACTTTGTCCAGCTCCTCCGGGGGGATCCCCAGGCGTTCCCAGGCCAGCCGAGAGACATAGACTCTCCAGCATGTCCTGGGTCTTCCCGGGGGCCTCCTACCGGAGGGACGTGCCGTGAACACCTCACCAGGGAGGTGTCCGGGAGGCATCCTAACTAGATGCCCGAACCACCTCATCTAGCTCATCTCGACGTGGAGGAGCAGCGGCTCTACTCCAAGCTCCTCCCGGGTGGCAGAACTTCTCACCGTATCTCTAAGGGAGAGCCCAGCCACCCTGCGAAGAAAGCTCATTTCGGCTGCTTGTACCCGCGATCTTGTTCTTTCAGTCATTACCCAAAGCTCATGACCATGGGTGAGGGTAGGAATGAAGATCTACTGGTAAAAATTACTAGAAAATAATCAATAATAACACAAAGAAAAGACTCACAATGAAGGTCTAACCTAAAAAAAAAAATTAAAAAAAAAATTCCAAATAAACCAGAAAATGTAAATAAAGGCAACATTCCCACTAACCCACAACAGGCAAAGAAACAACGAATCCAGGAAGGGGAATTAAAACCCCCTGAGTTTGGTAATAAAAGAGAACCCAAATTAGGGAGAGAGCTGCTACTCTCAAACACACCAGGCGGGGCATCACAACAAGGCACAGCGCCGAGTAGGCAAAACCAAAGCAGCAGCGGTAACCTTAGGTCACCTGGTCCAATGGCTGTTAATAGAAAACACTTAAAAAAACAAAAACAAACAAAAACCACAAGCTCAAGGTAATAGAACTAGGAAGTGTTAAGTCACCTGCCAGCCAGCAGCTCAGTACACTTGCACTGGCCACAATATTTGTTCGTGGGTTGGAACGACAAGCGTCTGCCCACCGGCATGCAGGTTTAATCACGGATCCCCAGCGGAAGAGTACCCACTTGTCAGCCAACTACATGCCCCATAAAGACATACACACAGGTCCTATGGATACAATTCCAGACAAAGTTCTACTGCTTACCTTACCTATATTAGTGGTGGTGCAGGAAGGAAGTCCTCGGAGCCACAGCCAAAAAGATTGCTCAGCGGGACGCTGCTGCATAGTGGCCACTGGCGGCAATTTGCCAATGAGTTGAGGGAGAGCACAGCAAGACACTGGTGAAGAAATCGCTCAGTCTAGGTTGAGGTTTGCCGTGGTGGTGTGAGTTTTAATTTAAAATATTGATGCATGAAAAGACCTGTATTCGTGCCAGAACACAGCCGCACACACCTTTAGTAATTGGGCAAACTCTGTCAAATACAGCCTGTAACACGGGATCCCTAATGTGGCCGATACGTACCCCTTCTCCAAAGGGACACCTCCCTCTGCTGAAGTCTGTTGCCATGGTGAATAATCTCCTGGTTACTTGCAGGGGAGCATTAGCATTTCACACCTTGACCATTATTCTTATGCAGATTTGGTGGTTTTGCCCTCATTCATTCCACCGCTATTGGTCAGTGTGTATGGGGGGGTCGCAACGCAACTGGTGGATTTGTGTGGGGGGGGGGGTTTATCCAATTTGCATACTGTATAGGAAATTATAATTTATTATGTCATATATGTTTTAATGTACTTATGATACATGTACTGTTCACATATCATATCCCATATTACAAATAAGAATGACACGCTGTCACTGCAAAAAGGTTTATTTAGTGCAAAAAAGTCAAAAATCACACCAGTGTATACAAACATGCATTAGCAGATATAAATATAAACACAATGGAAAAACAAAATAATTACAATCAATCAGATTTTGTCAGAGATCAAAGGCAAGTCGCTGGTGATGGAGGGCTACATCTTTTCTGTCAGCCTCCAGTCTCTCTTGCAACACTGCACACAGTGCTGACAACTCTGTGCTCCGGGTTGGAGGCCAGACGACCCACAGGAGCTTGTCGTCCACGATGGCATCCTCCTTTCTCACATGAGGTCCACAGATGCTTTTCTCTAAACAGACCCTTCCTCCTTACGGACAAGGGCATCTCTCTCTCTCTCTTTGTAAAGCTGGAAAAGCACAAAAAAGCCCAGAAATGTTAGCACTGAACACATTAGAAAGGAGAGAGTCAAAGACAAGCATGTAGGTATGCCCTGTACAGCTTAGTTTTAACAGCAACCTTGGGCCTTCCCTTCTACCCAGGACTGGTGTCTTGGCTCCTGGCACTTTGTCGCAGGGTTTCAAAGTGTGTTTTACAGCAGGCTAAAGAGGAAAGGATTCAGTGAACAATAAAATTGAGCATCCATGGTAGAGCAAACAAATATATAAGGCAAAAGAGTTCTGTTGACTCCAAGAACAATGTAACTCACCCAGTATGGTCTCGGGCTTCACATTTGGGTGGGTCAATGAGGCCTCCTGTGCCAGGAAGGTCGTCGCCTTGGAATTGTGTGGTGAAGATACACTGGAGAAAAAAGGAAGACCGTGATTAGAAGCAGGAATGGCCTGCTGTTTCAGGCTGAAACAACACTTTGTAAAACTCAATTTAACCCAGAAACAAAATGTAATCCCACCTTGTTTGTGCATCATATCTCTTGGTGGCATCATTTTAAGCCCTGTGGAGCCTCTTCAGAGCTTATCTTAGAAAAAGAAAAAAGAAAAGATACTTGGTACAGACCTGCGCTGAAACAGGAATCAGAAAATCCCACTTCCAGATGAAACTCCTTTTTATAGTATGGATATGCTAAGCAGGGGGCTGTGGATAGCTTCTCCTTGAGGGCTTACAGGGCCTTTTGTTGATCATCGCCAAGTGAAGGCTACATCCCTTCTCAGAAGTTCAGTGAGTGGTTTTGCCAAGTCAGCATAATTTTCAATGAATTGGCGGGAACACTTGCACATGCCTAAGAAGCTGCAACGTTCAGAGACATTTGTTGAGATTTGCCATGCCTTGGACTCGGCTCACCTGAGGTTCCACACCATTGGACCCCACTAATAGACCAACATAACCTTTGTTTTGCACCATTGGCATTTTGAAAGAGAGATTATCCAGATGAAGAACACGGTCTATTCCTTCCAGGTGAGCATCCAGCGTGTGATTCCTCATCAGGATGTCATCGACATAAATGGGAGTGCCCCGAGTGCTTGCATTGGGGCATGCTTTGTTCAGGAAGATGTTAAACTCAGCGGGAGAGTTGGGTTCCAATGAACTGGCTCTCACTGCCAAGTTCACTGCACTGAAAGGCAAAAATAACATTTGCTTTATTTGTTTAATTCACTGCCACATTGTATGTTTTAGGTGTAAATTGGCTCAAGCAAACGGTTGGGGTGTGATGGTCAGCCACCGCTCAGGGGAGACAGAGGACACCTTTATTGCTGATCTAGTGGTTGGACTTTGCACTGGACAGGTGAGTGGACATGAAATAATAGTGGACACCTCAATATCATTATTATAAAAGAGAAGCCACAATGCTAATTTCCACTCAAAATCAGCCCGTTAATATTTAGATGATTTGTTTCTCCTGTATGGCATCCAAATGCACTGAAACAGTGAAAAAACATAATCATTAAAATTATTAATAATTTTCATTTACATTTACGTTTATTAATTAAAACAGATTTTAAAACTGAATGAGTTTCGAGAGTTTGGTCTAAACAGGCTCTACTTCTCAAATTAAAGGATAAAATTTGTTTTGTAAATTGAAGCTTTTGAACTTAAAGGGAATTCAAGGACAATATTCTACACATTGTATTTCCCTTTACAAACTTGAACAAAATGCATAATAACTAATTTAAAAAAATGTGAACCTCTGTGAAAATATCCATACATCCATTTTCTGTACCTGTTTTGTCCACACCTGGCTCACAGGGGTCTGCTGGAGCCTATCCCAGCTGTCAAGGGGACAGACAACCACTCACACTCACACCTGTAGTCAATTTAGATTGATCAATTCATCTAACAAGCATGGTTTTAGACTTTGGGAGGAAACAGGAGTGCCCAGAGGAAACCCACGCATGCACGGGGAGAACATGCAAACTCTGCACAAAAAGGCCAGAACTGAAATTCTAACCCTGAACCTTCTTGCTGTAAGGTGACAGTGCAAACTACAACACCACTGTGCCACCCCCCTCGAAACTAAATTATTTAAATTATGAGTACTGGAAAAATTAGCTAACCAAGATACAGTAAATGTCTTTAAAACAGATTTGTTCATGCACAAATATTCTGTGTACATGTGTACGCACTAAACCCTTTTTTCTTCCATTCAATTTTTAATTTTATTTATTTATACAGCACCTTTTACAAAGAAAATTGTCTCTAGGTGCTTTACAGAAGCAGAAACCCAGAGCGTAAACCCTCAGGGAAGCACAGTGGCAAGGAAAAACTTTAGGTTATTTACATAACCCCAGTTCTCTGAGTAACCCTGGGTTTCCCGGTGCATCTCCGTCCGTCCGTCCTCATGTCTGCCGTCCGGCCGTTCCCACGGGACGCATCTGGACTTACGGACCACGCTGCAACAACCTCACCCAATCCCCTGCGTGCAAGACAGGAAGTCAGTGCGACAAGAAAATAAAACTTCCGGGAAATTGTCAAAATAAAAGGTCCCATACTTAGAGCGATCTTTTTCAACAAGATGCTGAAAACGACATCACGTACAATCACACAATATAAGATTTCACTTGCTTACCATCCACTCCAATTGTCCCGGATATTTCTTTCATATCTTTTTTAACATTCCTTGTTAAAGGGATGTGAAAAATTGTATATAACATTGTGGTTTTGCACTTCTATGATGAGTCTATGATGACACAACTCCCGCAGGACCTATAAACTGTAAACGTCATGGGGGCAGGCCCCTTTGACACTGTTGAAACCGATCGCTCTAAAAACCTGAACTTTTATTTTGACAAATTCCCGGATGTTTTATTTTTTTTCGCACCCGACTTCCTGTGCTGCACGTGATACCTTGTGCTAGATTGTTGTGGCGTGCTACGTCCGTACGTCCAAAAATCAAAGTGATGCATATTTAGGGCGACAGGAGCCCTCCGTCCACCCGACGGAGCCGCAGCCAGTGGAAACAGATGCATTGACTTGAATGGAATTTAATCACGATGGACAGATGGACGGAAACGCAACACATCCAGTGGAAATGGGGGGGGGGGAGGTGATATAAGTGAGATGTCTTCAGCGTATGATTGTGTTCCCTCACTCTGAATAGAGGTGGGGGGGTCAGGACCAGGGTAGGAAACGTGTAAAGCAGCTCTCGCGGCCAAACGTGCGCTGGCGTGTCGATGCCGACGGGTCCACGGTGGCGGGTCCATGCTTCGCAGGGAATAAAAGCTTGTGCACTGTGCGTTCTCCCTTGAAGTGAACAGATCCACTGATGCACGCCCGTAGTGAGCCCAAAACTGTTCCACCACTGCCTGATGCAGGGTCCACTCCCAGTGTATTCTCCGGTCCACGGGCGGAGAGTGCACCATCGGCGGTGCAGATGGGCGACACGTATGGTTCCATCGGAGGTATCTACAAGAGACCCAGGCTCTCCATAGCCTCACAGTTGAGGAAGGAAGTGCCAGGAATGGTGCTCCTGCCACTGTAAGGACTGCCGGCACACGGCACACTCGGGGCTCGGACACTCCGCTTCACTTGGTGTAGGAGACTATTGCTTCCATGTTTGAGCTGGGGCGAAAAGAACAGGCAGCAGCAGAGAGACACATAGCTTGCAACACGCTGCTGTTCGTGTGCTTGGACCATAGAGGGAAACCGAGTGAGATGCTGGCCAAGCTATAAAAGCAAGGAAAGCGCACAAACTCTCCTTAGCACAAGCACAACACCGGCGACCGGGGAGCGAAGCGCCCATCGACCAATCTTACTATGCTCCGTCTGTGGACATTTAAGCTGACACTCACAGCGATGGACACAAGGAAGCTTTGGACAAGAAGAGGTGTCTCAATAAAATGGTGTCGCCCATGGTATTTATAGCGGGTGGTTCCACCTGCCGCGGACAAATACGTTCATTCGCCAATTAAAATTGGCATAATGACATTGATGCTTCTGAGGGCTGACACTAGCGGGCATGCATCCCATAGTGAGACATTGTGAAAGTATTATGAAAGAGAACTCCCTTTTAGCAGGAAGAATCCTTGAGCAGGACCAGGCTTACAAGGAGGAACCATCCTACTAAAAATCGGCCAGGTAACGGAGGAGAAGAAGAGGGAGAGAGGACAGAGAATGAAAGAGGGAGAAAGAAGAATAAACACACAGCTGACATGAGATAATCCAGAGCAAAATTGTGTAAATTGTTTTAGTTTTTTAGCTGTTGTAATTAATTCCCTCTACATAGAAGATCAGCATAGGCAGGTGTTGATGTCAGCAGCTGGATTCTATTTAACTATTAAGATCTTGAGGAAGAGAGACAGAGAGAGAGAGAGAAGAGGGGGGAGAGAGACATAAAACTAAGAGGGAGACTGCATGCATTGTTAGTGATGTAATAATGGATCATAGGCCTGATGATTAGATGGAGAGGAGGTGAGAGAATCGAGATGGTGGTTAGTGTTAAAGAGGTGGGGAACCGCTCAATGGATCACGTTTGTGTCCCCGGCAGTGTAGGCCTATAGCAGCATAGCTATGTTTAAGATCAAAGAATAAGACTTTAATGGGCATATTCTACCTGTAGCTGTGAGAAGTGACTGCAACTAACTTAAATAACTTAGAGAAAATACACAACTATGAGATCCAGAAAGTACAATAGAGATAGTTCATTGAGAGATTTATATTTATATTACCACTAGAAGTTGGAGAGTCTTAAAGTCTATTCTAAATCTTACTGGAAGTCAGCAAATAGAGGCTAAAACCAGAGAGATATGATCCCTTTTGATGATTCCTGACTGACTTGTAGATGATATGAGGTTGAAGAATGAGGGTAAATAATAAAAAACACAATGGTCAATGTGGACTACACTGAAACAGCATTATAAACATCTGTGACAACCATCTTTTATGAGAACATGGTGATGCCAAAATACCATAAAGACGTAGGTATAAGCTGGGCAATGTTTTTAAACCTGTTTGGGATCAGAGGTGCCTGCAGAGTCATTTTTAGTGGTGCTGTTCCCTGTGTTGCAGATTAAAACTGGAGCCCCCTGCCGATCTGAGCGACTAGCCAAATACAACCAGCTCATGAGGTCAGTACACAAAAATCTTTTACAAACGTCATGTCAAGTGTGTTTAGTTTCCTGTTGGATGATCAGAATATGTGTTTTCATATGTCCGCGTCAAAATTTGTCCCAATCCTCAGTGATTGGAGGAAAAGAAATGGGATTAGCTCAGTGTTGTAATCCCATTAGACTGGGGAGGAGACTTCCAGTGGCATTAACAAATGCTTACCAGTGCAGTGAAGTGTGCACATGCTCTGTCTTAATGACTGACTGACTGTACTTCAGCATGGCCTATTTCTGTCAAAGATTATTATAAGCATGTGTTTTAATTCAACATAATATGTATATTTGTCAATATGGTTTCCCCTGAGGGAAGCCAGTCTTCTATAGTGTTATCCTGTTCTGTTCCTGAATTTGAAGATGCTGGTGCTGAGTTGTGACCCAATAAATTTTAAAGACGTTCTTACCGATAAGTTTTAAAGCATGCATTAGTCTGGCCCTGAGTTATCTGAGTGAGTTGTTGAGCTCGTATAAGCCAGCCCACAGCCTGAGAACCTCAGGTGGGGACTTTCTGGTTGTTACTGTCAAGGTTAAAGACTAAAGGTGGTCAGGCTTCTGCAGACAGGAACAGCCTGATTGAGAACATAAGGCTGGCTTGGTCAATGCCTTCTTTCAAATCTCTTCTTACACTTTTTACACTATTACAGGCAGGCATTTAATGCCATGTTATAGTTCCTCTGTGTCATTTTACTGTTCTTTGAACTGTCCATAATTACCTCTGCAAAGGAGGTGCCTTGGGACAGCTGACATCTGTCTGTCTATCTGTCTGCCCGACAGGGGTGAGATCGAAAAGTTTTGAACGGATATTAATGGAATTTTTTAGCAAATGCTCAGGCTAAGAAACAGATGATTACATTTTTGTGATGTTCCAGAGGGACCTTTGATCTTCCCAAGAAGGCCAAGGGGCTCTGTCTGTCTGTCTGTCTGTCTGTCTGTCTGTCTGTCTGTCTGTCTGTCTGTCTGTCTGTCTGTCTGTCTGTCTGTCTCTCTCTCTCTCTGAGCGTGAGCGGAGGCACTGGGCAAGCTGAGCGTGACAGGCATTGGATTTTTTTCCAAATTTATCTATCTGTTTTTTGTTTTTTTTTTATCTTGAATGGTTGTGTTAGTGTAGTGTTGGTGTAGTGTTTGGTTAGTTTGTGTGCAGTTTTAGTTAAGTTTGTTCTGGGTTTTTTTGCGGGTTCACCGGTCTGCCATTGTCTGGCTGGCCGGCATTCCCTGCACCATGGCGGTGAGCGGCGGGGATCTCTCCTGGTTGTTGCGGAGGCACGGTATTAAAGTGGGTGCTGGGTCAACGCACACCGTGGAGGAGGTAGCCCTCGCTGTGGGGGAAGTGATCGGGCATGGCTTGCTCAAATCCACGGCCCTAATGAACAGTGCGGTTGAGAAGGTGGAGCCAAGCCAATCTCCTGGTGGAGAGAGGGCTCAACATTGGAGGAACGTTTGAGGAGGTTTTTCCGCTGAGTTGACCTGCCACAAAAGTAACCCTGTCAAACATTCCTGCGATTATAAGTGACAAGTTTTTGTGCACGGAACTGTCCAGACATAGAAAGATCTTGTCTGGGTGTAGATTTCCCCTGCTGAAACATGTAGTCTCCCACTGTAGGCAGGTCTATATGATCCGCAACAACTGTGGTGAGAAGCTGGAGGTTCGCCTCCATGTCAGGGTTGAGGGGTTTGACTACGTGCTTTATGTCTCCTCGGGCAGCCATGAAGTGCTTCGGCTAAGGGGAGGAGGGATACATCGCTTAAATGTGTCTGCTCTGTGCCGAAGCCGACACCGCTGCTGAGGAGACAGCCCAGGTTAGTGGAGCCCCGTGCGGGTCTGGGGAGTCAGAGCCCTGCACTGCGCCGAGCAGCAGCAGCAGGCACCGGCGTCCCCCTGGGTGTGAAAACAGCGGCAGAGGTTAGAGCTGGTCGGGAGGATGAAACAGGTGAAGTCAGTGTGGTGGGCAATAGCCAGGATGACGACACTGGTTAAATGAAAGACAGACAGACAGGTGTATCAGTTCAAAGTAAAAAGAACAGTTTAAACGAAAGAAATGAGCAACCGAAGACATGAGCAACAGACAGGTGAAGTGTGTGAGGTGCAGGCAGGTGACATGGGTGAGAGGCAGACAGGTAGGGCTTAGGGAGTGATGGAGCAGGAGCTTGCAACTTTGCCAAAAAAAAAATAAAAAAATACAGGAGCAGCAAGCAGAATAATGACGTTGGAGCAAAAGTCAGCAGACAGACAGGTGGGGGTGTTGAGTCGTCAGACAGCAGTGACGGCAAGGACTGCATGTCTGACAGTAACCCGTCCCACTCTCAGGCAAGCCAGTCTGTCACTCAGCCGGGGGCGGATACATGGCAAAAACGATTAAAACTTTCATCCAGGAAACTAAAAACATGAAGGAGGTCATCCTGGAAAACTATTTTCCAGATAACGAGAGTTTTTATATATCTGCCAAAGGCCATACTAAAAACAGAGCTGAATCAGACCTCACAGACCAGGAAGTCGTCAGACTGAGAAAACCTTAAAAAAGCAACAAAAAAAAAAAGCAAA
>BJFM01001113.1:39872-55193 GCA_016586285.1 Arothron firmamentum | reverse complement strand
AAAAAGCAAACAACAAAAAGACAAATGATATGAGCATAAATAAGCACTCTGCTTACTTTTACTGGTCTATTACACAGTTTTTGTTTTTTTTAATTCCCCCAATGAATAATTTTATATTGGGGAGTTTAAAAGTGAATGGGGCCAGAGACGCCAGGAAAAGGGCTGTCGTATATAAGAAACGGCAAGGCTAAAACACATTGATGGTTTATTTTTACGAGAGATTCACAGTGACCAGCAAAATGAGACTTCGTTGAGCAGAGAGTGGGGAAGGGGTGTGTTCCTTAGCCATAAACCAGCTGTCAATGCGGGGGTGGCCATCCTACTCTCCAGGGCCTTCACCCCGGCCTCGTTCAGGGTGGAGCACGTCTTCCCCGGGAGGTTTCTGCTTTTAGAAGCTGGTTGCCGACAGTACACATGGTCCCACTACAGAGATAACACAGTAATTTTACCTCTCCTTGACCGGTTTTATTGTTTTAAGCACCATTTTAGCATCTTTAAATTGTGTAAAACTTTACCAGTTGTTTTTTTAGATCCCTCCTTGGTTGTGTGCAGTGCTTTCGTCAGTAATATTTCACCCAAGAGCGCCCTCTGGCATTTTAACTCAAGTTCAGTGTCTGATTAAAGTTTTAAAGAGGCTTTCATGTTTTTTTGGTGTGCGTTTAGACAAAGGAAAAATTATTAGGCAGGCACTACCTTAGGCAGTGGTGGGATCATGGGAAGACCCAAATCAAACAGCTATGTCAACAACACACTCTCAGTGTCACTCGTCAAATCACCAGATCCATTAAAGATCTGGAGAATGTGATTGTGGAAATTGAGAGTTTTAGTGAGTCCACAGGAAATTGAGGGTGCATTGAAGCCCTCAAGACTAAAATGAGCCGACCTGCTGGATACAAAAGTACAAGGTGCACTGGTCCAGTCCCGGTATCAGAACATCAATGACATGGATGCTCCCTCTAGTTTCTTTTTCAGCCTGGAGAAGAAGAGCAGACAGAGGAAGTCCATCCACTCCCTGCTCTCAGACACCAGGCAGGAGCTGACAGAGCATGGCCAGATCAGAGTGAGGGCTGCGGAGTTTTACTCAGCACTGTTCCAGAGTGAGTACGAGGAGACCGATGGCCAGTTCGAGGAGTTCTGCGCCGGACTGCCTCAGGTACTGGAGGACATCAACTCCAGGCTCGAACACCTACTGACCCTGCAGGGGCTGCATGCTTCTCTGCAGACCGTGCAGAACCAGAAAGCATCCAGTCTGATGGACTCAGTGTGGAGTTCTACAAGGCCTACTGGGACATCCTGGCTCCTGACCTGATGGATGCCTTCAAGGAGAGCATGGTCTCAGGGACTCTGCTCGTGTCCTTCCGGAGGGCTGTCATCGCTCTCCTGCCAAAGAAAGGGAACCTGCAGGACATTAATAACTGGCGCCCGGTGTCTCGACTACAAACTGGTCTTCGAGACTCTGTCTTCTCTCCAGTGGAGAGGAGCTATGGAGCAGGTCATCCACCGGGACCAGACCTACTGTGTGCCCAGTAGGACCATGACAGACAACTTCTGCCTCATTCGGGATGTTCTGAATCTCTGATTTGGTGTGAACATCGGCTTGGTCTCATTAGACCTAGAAAAGGCTTTGACCATGTTGAACACCATTTTCTCTGGAAGGTCATGGCGAGGTTCGGCTTCAACACAGGCTTTATTGCCAGGAGCCAGTTGTTGTACAGCGACCTTGAGAGTGTGCTGAAGGTCAACGGCAGCCTGTGTTTCAGGGTGCATGGAAGCAGGGCTGTGCGTTGTCAGGGATGCTCTATGCGCTCTCCCTGGAACCCCTCCTGCACAAATTACGCTCGAAGGTCCGCGATTTGTTTTTACTTGGTTTTACAAAAAGTGTAGGTTTATCTGCCTATGCTGATGACCTTGTGGTTTTCATGAGAGATCAGGAGGATATAGTCACACTGACAGATGTCATCAGCCGCTTTTCTGATGTGTCGGCTGTAAAAGTGAACTGGGGTAAAAGTTAGGCCCTTGCGGTTGGTGAGTGGCCTAGAGGCCTCCCAGTCCTCCCAGACAGACTGACGTGAAAATCGGATGGCCTGAAGTACCTAGGAATCTACCTAGGGAGTGAGACTCTAATGGCAAAGAACTGGGAGGGTATGATGGAGAAGATATAAGGAAAACTGGCTAAGTAGAGATGGATTCACTCTTACATGTCCTACAGAGGGAGAGGTCCTGTGCATGGCTGAAATGGGCACACAATGAGCCGACCTCTCTGCACTGGTTACTGAAGGAGCCGTTGGTTTATGGTGGAAGGCTGGACATAAGCTGTGACACCCTGCCTGGACTGACGGGGGCACCGAGGCACTCAGGGTTTGTCACGCTGCAGAAGCTGCTGGAGGTGGCAGAAGTAACGTCCAGCCCTGAGCTCTGTGCTGGGCATCTGCTTCACCCGCTGGATCCAGAGGAGGCTGGAACTCTGGAAGCAGAAGCTCTCAGGTGGAGAGAGGAGTCTTCTTATGAGGCTGGTCCAGAGGAGAGGTTCGGCCCAACCCCACGGATGCATTCCTGAGCCTCCACAGAGCAGATGGACCAATCCTCTACTCCACCTGCACCAAGGTGGCCACCAAGGTGGTGTTTTTTATTGATGGGTTTAAATACGATAAAAGGACAAAAGTAAAGTGCCAGATTTTTTAATTTTTGAGTGGTGAAGCCAAAATGGCGATCTACTTGACCCGCAGAGACTGAGTGCAGACTGAGACAACATGTGAGCTGGCTTCCCTTTGGAGGCAGAACGTCTGAGCCAGAATCAGGCTGGGGTTCTGCTTTCACAGAGAGACTAAAAATGTGGAGGCCTTTAAGCAGCTAGGGGGTGTTGAAGAGTGCTTGTGTCAAGTAACTCAGCAAGATGAGCTAAAATTCACAAACTACCTGGCGTAGAACTTGCCTTTGCCTGCTTCTAAGTGTACTTCTTAGAGTACCTGTCCTGATCTGTGACTTCTAACTTTTTTCTCTCTGTGAAAAAAAGTAATGTAAAGTAATTGTAAATAAAGTGTGTTTTAAAAAGTCAAAGTCTCTCTCTCTCTCCCTCTCTCTCCCTCTCTCTCTCTCTCTGTCACAATATGTGAAGAGACAAGCTGCTTGGCAGAGGTCTGTGCTTTCTGTTCAGTCTTTTTAACTCCTGGCTTTTAAAGATGCTACATAAATAAAGAATATATACATATTATCATTATAGACACAGGTGAAAGACAAATGGGGGCATTCAGTTAAGGTGAGGGAGGTGAAGCATTGAGAGACCAATACACCATCACAGTGGAATAACAGGACAAATCTGACAAAAAAAAAATTCTTCTTTTTTGCAGGATTGAGGAGGAGTTGGGTGACCAGGCTCGCTTTGCTGGCCATAACTTCCGGAACCCCAGTGCCCTGTGAATCTAACGGAAGAAGACTCATTTTCTCTCTCTGTCTCTCTCTCTCTCTTTTTTTTCTCTCTCTCACACACACGCACATGCACGCAGACATGCACACAGGCATGAGAAACATACACATACACAGACTAATTAAAATTTACACGAGGAGAGAGTGAACATATAAATAAATTAAATGATGCACTAATGGTGAACGATTTTTATGTACACACAAACAACGTAGAACTTCTAAGCATGTTCACATGCATTCAGGAGGCGAAGAGTATATCAAAATAATCTTAGCCAGACATGTACTGTTATTGTTTTGAAAGGAGTCCTCTATATGACGATGGAACAGAGTGGAATATGTTTTTCCTGTAAAGATCAATTCATGAATGGAACTGAAAAATGTCAAGCATGCAACTGCAAGTATAAGAGGAGTCAGATAAAGACACTTTCCAGGGCTGTAATTAAAAAGAGGTGGACAAAAATACAATCCAGTGGCGGGCCATGCATTTCACACCTAGGCCTTCAGTGACATCATACTTAATACACCTCATCATACTAATACCATCAATATGATACCACAGCTTGAGAATCCATACAGAATCACACTTATACATTACATCACCCTAACATAGGCTAGTTGAACAACACTTAATTTCCGGAGTGTTTAGAATCAATAAGTTCACATTCACAATTAAGAATAGGAAACTAAGATCACAGATACTGTCAAAACTGAAAGATAAAACATGATTTTAAGAGATTAGTCAACAAAACTATGTGAGCTTAACAAGTTTGTCAGACAAACTGCGCATTGTCGCCATTTACATCTACACCAACAAGACAATAGCGACTCAAATTATTCATTGAAAACAGTAAACAGATTATTTGCATTTGTTTTTGAGAATATGCAACAGTAAAACAATTGAACATCTTAAGTTTTGACTTAAGTGACTTCAGTCACAGCTTTGCCAGTGTGCCACGGAACGTTACTTACATTATAAATGCAGACATTCAGAAGTTTAGATTTTTTAGTATTTTGTCCACTTATTTTGTTACCACTGATTTAATACTAATGAAATAAAATGTCAAAATACATATTAAAAATAAAATACTTGCACTCACTAACACAGATCTCCTCCACAGCTCCACTGCTTATTTGAAAACAAAGCTAGCTAGTTAGCGTCGGGTTGGCCGATTTCTTCTCACAAGATCCAGCTTCTCATGAAAGGTTCGTCTTGAAAATGGCATAGCTGGTATATCCACAACTAATTCTGTCTGTTCTCCATCTTCAGCCATCTTGGGCTAAAAAAAAAAATACAGCAATAGTTGTTGGTAGCTGGATCTCAAAGTTTTGCTCAGAGTTAGTTCCAAGTGCTGGCTCTCACGAGTGTGCTTATCCAATCACAGCACACGTACACGTTCAGCGTAAGACCTTTTAGCTGGCCTTGGTGTCGTAGTCTCGAGATGTGACTGGCTACCACAACTGGCTGTGTTCATTCACTTACAGCGCTCGAGAGCTTGCTCTGTCGATTGTGCAGGCCCTGGGCAGATTTCACTGATAACACAAGCTAGCTGAAATATGATTGGATTAAAAAAAACTCTGCCATATACAACACTGGAAACAGCACCACCATGTCGATATAATACGGCATGAACAGAACGACTATGAAGAATGATTTTATTTAAGTATTTACAAAAAAAAAGGCCAGCAGAGAAGGCCTTGCAGGTCCTGACGGCCCACCACTGATACAATCTCATGTAGACACTGAACAATAACCACTTTTGTTGTACCCTGACTCGCCTTCTGTCTCCTGTTTAATTCTTATCTTCTCTCCTTTTTTTTTTTGGTTTTCTCTTACCCTGATCTGACTCTCCTTTTAACCCATTATGCTTGAAATCATAAAGCAAACTTGTTACTTCTGTTAACTCTGAATGTCAGTAAAACAGCTGTGTCAGAAAAAGAAAATAAAGAAAGAATCCCAGAAATGGAAAATAATGTCAAATAAAATGTGTTCATCTGTTTCAGTCACACTTAAAATTATGTTTTTATCTTGTGAGATTAATAAAACCACAATATTTTGGTAGAATTTAGAGAAGATATTTGATTTGATTTTATATTCTGCAGAGCAGCGGTCCCCAACCTTTGTTGCGCTACGGACCGGTTTAATGTCAGACAGTTGTAGTGCGATGCTCAGATCTTGTAAGAATTTCTGAAATTAATAGATGCACTTTTCATTCAGAATATGATCAGTAAGGGGCACAACATCCACTTATTGGAGGAAATAAACAAAATGAGAAATTTTGTTATGTAAGAAAATTTTAATCAGTCTCTAACTGGAAGCCTCAGCTCTAAAGCAGTGATACTCACATCTACTTCCCAATCAACAAACGGAAAACAACTGACGATAAATGACAAATTTATTAACACATGAATAAATGATTATGGTGAATGAATATATACATATATATGTACATCATTATGGTGAATGAATAAGATTATACATTGCACGGAACTCGTTATGATATTTTAATGAGAACACTAATTGAACAATCATGGCAGTGAGAAATCGTGTGATTGAACTACCCTAATTAAACCTAAACCTTATCGTCAAATTTGGATTTAATTATTTTGAGACACCAGTCAATGATCCGAAGACCAGATGAGCATTTGGTCCTACTTTGAGCAGGTGCTTTCATTCCTCTCGAGTCCAGATTTCCACTGTAGGCCTTTGGACTCAGTATCCTAGCTCCCTGCACATTTCAACCTGTGAGGATGGTGGTTCTTGGAGTTATGGCAGTTCAGCACCAGCCCAGGATAAACTAATTGCGTCTGGCCAAACGAAATTAATCTAGTGCAATTTGAAAAATAAAAAAAAATTGTTCTAATGTGGAGTACAGAGAGAAAGTTGACTCTCAAAAATTGGTTTGAAAAACAAAACTAAGAAAAATGGACAAAGAAACATCGACAACAAAGAACAACAAGAAATGGAGAATGAAAAATAAGAACAAAGAACGAACAGGGCAAAATAACAAAGAAGACAAAACAGCAACAAGACAACTCACAGAAGAATAAAAGGAAGTCTTTTATTTAAGTGATTCCACAGCAACTGATGGCAACAGTGTAGTGTATTGTGAATATTCAGTTAGCATACCCTGCCCTCTTGGGGTTGTGGAAGGCAACAGCCAGAGCCATAAACTGTTGTTGAGAGTGTTTCTAAAAACGTCTAAGTAAAAATTCCCGTCTGCACTTTGAGTCTGGTCTCCATTCTTTTTATTGAACCCTCTCCAATATATTACAGTTTGGCAACGAGGATGGGATACCAAAATAAAGTATCCCGGAAGACGAGAGACATGAAGTTACAACCGGCAGATCACAAGAAAAGAAAATAGTGGCACCAACGTAAGTGGGCTAACAAACGAGCTAACTAGCTAACACGACTGCATGTGATTATCAACATGACGGACAACAGCCATGTCCCTAATCGGAAGCATATCGGAATACAGAGAGGGTAAAGAAGATATTGAACCTAGAGAGACTGGAAAAGTGGATGTCTGCGAATACTGTGGCAGATGAAAAGAAAGTCAGTGTTTTCCTGTCGTTAATTGGAGCGGATGCCTACAAACCTTTGAAAAGTTTAGTCTTGCCAGATAAGCTAAGTATGAACAGTTATACGCAACTCACCAAGGCACTCAGCGACCATTACAAGCCACTTGTCATAATGGAGAGGTTTAGATTTCAGAAGAGAAATCAACAACAGAATAAATCAGTGAGTGACTTTGTTGTAGCTTTGAAACAGCTGTCTACCAACTGTGATTTTGATGCTCATTTGGATGATGCCCTCCGTGATAGGTTTGTCAGTGGACTGAGATCAGAAGCAATACAGAAGAAATTACTGGCAGGGGGACATATTGCACGCATGTGTAGGAATAAAAAGACAGCTCAGAAAACCCTTTATGTCGAGCAGGAGGCTGAAACAAGCTAAACATCCATCCATCCATCCATCCATTTACTACCGCTTATCCGGGGTCGAGTCGCGGGGCAGTAGCCTCATCAGGGAGGCCAAGACTTCCCTCTCCTCAGCTACTTCGTCCAGCTCCTCCGGGGGGATCCCCAGGCGTTCCGAGGCCAGCTGAGAGACATAGTCTCTCCAGCCTGTCCTGGGTCTTCCCGGGGGCCTCCTACCGGTGGGACGCGCACGTCGAGAGGAGTCAGATGAGGTGGCTCGGGCATCTAGTTAGGATGACCGGATGGCCGAGCTTCTCACCCTATCTCTAAGGGAGAGCCCAGTCACCCTGCGAAGGAAGCTCATTTCGGTCGCTTGTACCCGTGATCTCGTTCTTTTGGTCATGACCCAAAGCTCATGACCATAGGTGAGGGTAGGAACGAAGATCGACCGGGAAATCGAGAGCTTCGCCTTTCGGCTCAGTTTTCTCTTCACCACAACGGACTGGTGCAGAGTCCACATTACTGCAGATGCCGCACGGATCCGCCTATCGATCTCCCGCTCCATCCTTCCCTCACTCGTGAACAAGACCCCGAGGTACTTAAACTCCTCCACTTGGGGCAGGGTCCCCTCACCGACCCGGAGAAGACACTCCACCTTTTTCCGGGCGAGAACCATGGCCTCAGATTTGGAGGTGCTGATTCTCATCCCGGCCGCTTCACATTCAGGTGCAAACCGATCCAGCGAGAGCTGGAGGTCACGGACTGATTAAGCCAGCAGGACCACATTGTCTGCAAAAAGCAGAGACCCGATCCTGAGGTCACCAAACCGGACCCCCTTAACACCATGGCTGCGCCTAGAAATTCTGTCCATGTCCAAGTTATGAACAGAATCGGTGACAAAGGGCAGCCCTGGCGGAGTCCAACCCTCACCGGAAACGAATTTGACCAACTGCCGGCAATGCGGACCAAGCTCTGACACCGGTCATACAGGGAGTGGACGGCCCGTATCAGGGGGCCCGACACCTCATACTCCCAGAGAACACCCCAAAGGACTCCCCGAGGGACACGGTCAAATGCCTTCTCCAAATCCACAAAACACATGTGGACTGGTTGGGCAAACTCCCATGCACCCTCAAGGACCCTGCTAAGGGTGTAGAGCTGGTCCAAAGTTCATCGACCAGGACAAAAACCACATTGCTCCTCCTGAATCCGAGGTTCAACTATCCAGCGGACCCTCCTCTCCAGTACCCTTGAATAGACCTTACCAGGGAGGCTGAAGAGTGTGATCCCACTATAGTGGGAACACACCCTCCGGTCCCCCTTCTTAAAAAGACAGACCACCACCCTGGTCTGCCAATCCAGTGGCACCGCCCCCGATGTCCACGCAATGTTGCAGAGTCGCGTCAACCACCACAGCCCTACAACATTGAGAGCCTTAAGAAACTCCGGGCGGATCTCATCCACCCCCTGGGCCTTTCCACTGAGGAGTTTTTTGACCACCTCGGCGACCTCAGCACCAGAGATAAGAAAACCCACCCCCGAGTCACCAGGCCCTGCCTCCTCACCAGGAGGTGCGTCGGTGGGATTGAGGAGGTCTTCGAAGTATTCCTTCCACCGATCCACAACGTCCTGAGTTGAGGTCAGCAGCACACCATCGCCACTATACACAGTGTCGACAGTGCACCGCTTCCCTTTCCTCAGACGCCGGATGGTGGTCCAGAACCTTTTTGAAGCCATCTGGAAGTCATTTTCCATGGCCTCACCGAACTCCTCCCACACCCGGGTCTTTGCCTCAGCAACCACCGCAGCCGCAGTCCGCTTAGCCTGCTGGTACCCGTCTGCTGCCTCAGGAGTCCCACAGGCCAGAAAGGCCCGGTACGACTCCTTCTTTATTTTGACGGCATCCCTCACCGCCGGTGTCCACCAACGGGTTCGGGTATTGCCGCCACGACAGGCACCGACCACCTTGCGGCCACAGCACCGGTCAGCCGCCTCGACAATGGAGGCGCGGAACATGGTCCACTCGGAATCAATGTCCCCCGCCTCCCCCGGGACATGTTCGAAGCTCTCCCGGAGGTGGGAGTTGGAACTACTTCTGACAGGAGACTCTGCCAGACGCTCCCAGCAGACCCTCACAATAGGTTCGGGCCTGCCAGGTCTGTCCGGCTTCCTCCCCCACCATCGGAGCCAACTCACCACCAGTGAGTGATCAGTTGACAGCTCCGCCCCTCTCTTCACCCGAGTATCAAGGACATGCGGCCGCAAATTCGACGACACGACCACAAAGTCGATCATCGAACTGCGGCCTAAGGTGTCCTTGTGCCAAGGGCACATATGGACACCTTTATGCCTGAACATGGTGTTTGTCATGGACAATCTGTGACAAGCACAGAAGTCCAGCAACTGAACACCATTCTGGTTCAGATCGGAGGGGCCATTCCTCCCAATCACGCCCCTCCAGGTCTCACTGTCGCCGCCAACATGAGCATTGAAGTCACCCAGGAGGACGAGGGAACCCCCAGAAGGAGCACTCTCCAGCACTCCCTTTAAGGACTCCAAAAAGGGTGGATATGCTGAACTACTGTTTGGGCCATAGGCACAAACAACAGTCAGGATCCGTTTCCCCACCCGAAGGTGGAGGGAGGCTACCCTCTCATTCACCAGGATAAACTCCAACGTACAGGCACTGAGCTGGGGGGCAACAAGAATTGCCACCCCTGCCCGTCGCCTCTTACCATCGGCAACTCCAGAGTAGAAGAGAGTCCAGCCCCTCTCGAGGTGCTGGTTCCAGAGCCCTTGCTATGTGTCGAGGTGAGGCCGACTATATCTAGTGGGAACTTCCCAACCTCGCGCACCAGCTCAAGCTCCTCTCCCATCAGAGAGGTGACATTCCACGTCCCTAGAGCTAGCTTCTGCAGCCGGGGATCAGACCGCCATGGTCCCTGCCTTCGGCTGCCACCCAAAACACATTGCACCCGACCCCTTTGGCCCCTCCTGCCGGTGGTGAGCCCACGGGAAGGGGATCCCACATTGCCTCTTCGGGCTGAGCCTAACCGGACCCCATGGGCAAAGGTCCGGTCACCAGGCGCTCGCCATTGTGCCCCACCCCCAGGCCTGGCTCCAGGAGGGGGCACCGGTGACCCACGTCTGGGCGAGGGAAATGGTGAACCATTTTTTTAATCATCATAAGAGGTCTTTTGGCTACGCTTTGTCTGGTCCCTCACCTAGGACCTGTTTGCCAAGGGTGGCCCTAACAGAGGCATAAAGCCCAAGACAACTGAGCTCCTAGGGTCATTGCGACACGCAGACCCCTCCACCACGATAAGGTGGTAGC
Source organism: Arothron firmamentum (assembly GCA_016586285.1). Lineage (NCBI taxonomy): Eukaryota > Metazoa > Chordata > Actinopteri > Tetraodontiformes > Tetraodontidae > Arothron > Arothron firmamentum. The sequence goes on along the minus strand of BJFM01001113.1, from coordinate 44,515 downwards.
CCAGGAGGGGACAAGCTAAACAGATGGAGATAATGAAAACTCATTTGGACTATATGCAGTATACTCAGCTTCCGATGGTAATGATACGTGGTTGACGTGAACATTAAAGGCCGAAATATACAGATGCAGTTGGACACAGGCACATGTGTGTCTCTTGTGTCAGATCTATGAGGGATCACTCGCTCACTTGCCGCTTTGCCCATGTAAAACGCCGCTTTCTACATTTTCTGGAGAACCCATCCCAGTGATAGGGAGGGTGATTGTAAATGCAGAATATGAACAACAAGCAGCTAAATTACCATCGCTTATTGTGTGACCGACCAGCACTACTGGGAAGAAATTGGCAAAATAAATTTAGATTGAACTGGAAAGAAATACTCCACGTCAAGGCAGCAGAGGATGTTTCTGATCCAGAGGTGGCGAGAATCCTACTGAGGCACAAGGGGGTGTTTGAGGAAGGGCCCAGCATCATCCGAGAGTTAAGGCTTCGATCAGGATGAGGCCAGATGCACAGCCTATATTTAAGAAAGTGAATCCAGTGCCATATGATCTGAAAGAGGCTGTGGAAACAGAACTGGACAGACTAGAGGCTATGGGGATTACATCAAAAACAGACAAAAGTGAATGGGCTGCACCTATAGTGACTGTGCCAAGGTAGGACAAATCAATAAGGATTTGTGGAAATTACAAAGTGAACATAAATCAGTGTGTGGAAGAGGAAACTTATCCATTGCCCAATACTGAAGATATTTTTTTGCAACATTAGCTGGAGGCAAGCTGTTCACTAAACTGGACTTGTCACATTCTTATCAACAGTTGGAGTTGCATAAGGACTCAGAAAAGTACCTAACAGTTAACATACACCGGGGACTATACACCTACTCCGTCCATCTTCCAGTCAGTGATGGATCAAATCTTACAGGGAATAGAAAATGTAACCTGTTTCCTTGACGACATCTTAATCACCACTGGTTCACGAGAAGAACGCCTGTGCAAACTGGAGGAAGGCTTGAGTCATCTGGAAAAATACAATGTGAAGGTCAAGAAATCAAAATGTAAGTTCATGACAGACAAAGTGGAATATTTAGGACACATGGTGGATAGTGAAGGGCTTCATCCCACCGAAGAGAAATTGAAAGCTTTTGTGAACGCACAGAGTCCCACCAACATTACAGAGTTACGTTCCTTCCTGGGGCTACTGAACTAGTATGGCAGGTTTCTGAAAAAATCTGTCCATGCAGCTGAAACCTTTGCATGAGCTAGTTAAACGAAGAAGTGGTTGGATGTGGACATCGGAATGTGAAGCTTCATTCAAAAGTGCAAAAGATCATCTACTACAGAGCACCTTAGTAATTCATTACGACACTAGGAAGCCATTGAAGTTGGCTTGTAATGCTTTGCCATATGGTGTTGGGGTGGTTATCTCCCATGTGATGGAGAATGTAGAAGAAAAGCCCATAGCATTTGCATCTCGTACATTAACTGAGGCAGAGAGCAAATATGCGCAAATTGAGAAAGAGGCCCTGTCCATTATTTTTGGAGTAATGGGAGAAAATTTACTCTAATCACTGACCACAAACCACTCTTGGCGATCTTTGGGCCAAAGTCTGTCAGGGTTCAGGGGTGCTTTTTGTTTTTTGTCGTGTTTTTTTTTTTTTTCTGTCCGCCAGGGGACGTGGTGAGCCAGGACTTTGCCGAGGACAGACGCAGCAGGTGCCAATTTTCATCAGGAGATCCTCTTAAGGCCTCAGCACCTGTTCCTCGGTGTCAGATCATCTTGCTCCAAACGTGGTAACCTACCTGAGCAGTTTGATGATCGCTGCTGGAAACTGGTCACCTGTTTTTTCCTTATGGACTCTCTTTTCCCTCAAAGTCTCACCACATCCCCGCAGTTTGGACTCCGGGGATTCCCCTGCTGTCTCCTCAATGTGGAGTGATCCAGTGAGAAGACCGGACACTAGAATACTTCCTCCTGTGTCCTCTCCAGGAGTGTTTTTGTTCTGCTTTGCTTTTTTGGCTCGCCCAATAAAGGGTGGTTTTCTGTTTAAAGACTTTCTGCTCTTGCATTTGGGCTCCGCACAAAATCGACCGCAACAAAAGTCAGCTATTCACACACTAGCTGCTTTGAGAATGCAATGGTGGGCATTCATTTTGATGGCTTATAACTATGAAATCGAGTATCGCCAGTCTGCAGATCATGCCAATGCAGATGCATTATCAAGGTTGCCAAGCAAAATCAGAGATAGCGCTGCAGAAGAAGGAAAAATCCTCTATTTCTCGATCATGGAGAATTTGCCTGTGAAAGCAAATGACATCGCGCAGAGCACAAACAAAGATCCGGTGCTCTGCGGAGTAAGGGAACTCACTCTAAGTGGCTGGCCAAGTTATGCAAGGGAAGAGACACTCAAACCATTCTTTATACGAAGAAAAGAGCTATCAGTGGAACAAGGGTGTGTTCTCTGGTGAATTAGAGTCATTGTCCCACCAGCCCTCCGACAAAGTTGCTGCAGGATCTCCACCAAGGTCATCCTGGAATGTGCCGCATGAAAGCGTTGGCAAGAAGCTACCTGTGGTGGCCTTGTCTAGATAAGGACATTGAAAAAACTGTACAACAGTGCAGTGCAGTCAGACGGTGAGACAACTACCAGCAGAGGCCCCACTGCAATTGTTGGAGATGGCCAACTCGGGTGTGGCAAGGGCTACATATAGACTTTTGTGAAAAAGATAAACAGTTCTTTATGGTCCTGGTCGACAGTCACTCAAAATGGTTGGAGGTGGTTCCCACGACAACCACAACATCAGCAAAGACTATTGAAGTTCTGTGTAGTGTGGTGAATTTTTTCTGCTGATAGCCGAGATGTGTTGATGAGGAAGGAATCTTCACAGACACCGACTTGGTTTGAATAGATGTTTATTTGGAGAGAACAAATCGGGTCAAACCGGGTGCTGCAGCCTGCCTGCGGGAGGTCTCGTGGTCCTGATGGTGTAGATTCTGGTGTATTCTGTGCAAGCCTTAGAAATCTGTAAGGCCTCGACTTGTTTACAGACATTCCGGAGCTGTGTGCAGGGTGTATCATGTCTTCTTAGATATGGACATGCTATGGGCTCATGACGGCTGACCATGAATGAGCATTAACAGGAGGGAGAAATCTCCCTTTCTTCCTTTCAGTAAGAACTGGACTCTATACCATGTATATGTGGAGCTCAGAGAAGAATGTCCATACCATATATAGGCTTGAGGTCAGAAAGGAATGTGTTTACTCAGTGGTATATAAGGCCACAACTAGAGTAAGCTGGAAGGAGATCTGCACCATCAGGACCACGAGACCTCCCGCGGGCAGACTGCAGCGCCCGGCTCGACCCGATTTGTTCTCTCCAAATAAACATCTATTCAACCCAAGTCGGTGTCTGTGAAGATTCCTTCCTCATCAACACATCTCGGCCATCAGCAGAAGAAATTCACCACAGTACCCTTCCCTCTTTGGGTTGTGGAAGGCAACAGCCTGAGCTGTAACCTGTTGTTGAGAGTGTTTCTAAAAAAGTCTAAGTAAACTTTCCGTCTGCACGTTAAGTCCGGTCTCCGTCTGTTTATTGAACCCTCTCCAGTATATTACGAACTGCACGTTAATCTTACCATCGCAGAAGAAGACGAGTCCATGACGGCACTCCTCCACGTAACGGAGTCACGGCAGGAATCCACGCTGCGGTACGGAGCCGGGGGAAATAGAATTCCGAGGAAGCAGACAATCCACAAAGAAATCCAAGAGATCAGATAGTCCACAAAAGAGATCCAAGGGAGCAGATAATCCGAGAGGCAGGCCGGCGCACAGCGGCATCGGTCGGGGAGAGAACCTTCGAACGCGAGCAGGAAGAATCGGTGTCAGGTCCAGAACAAGGTCGGTTATCACAAGCAATGACGATAGGAGCTGGTCAAAATTTAGTAGGTTCTAAACCGGGAAATCAATCCAAAAACAATCACTCAAAAGCATTTTGGCTCGTTTATCCCGGTTGAGCTGCGTGTTCGTTTGGATCGAGAAAAGTGATGCTCCAATTGTCAAAAGTGCAGTTATTTCATCCAATAGAATAATACCTGATAGCTCTGGGTCCGAGACCAGTCACTGATGGAATGAGATCTGGACCTCTCACCTCGCATGGTCAGTGAGGAAGGCACACTGGCTAATAGTATTATCATTCTTTATACTGTGGGTGGTTACGCAGCAACTCATATCAGTTGTTATAGTACACTCCATTCAGCAGTGTTCACACAGAATCATGCGTCATGCTATTATCCACTTTTGAGTCCTTATTATGTTTTTGTTCTAATATTTTGACTACTACATATGTCATCTTGCCCTGGACTTTTCATTCTGTAATTTCATCATAAGCACAGTTAAAATGTGACATTTCTTAACAAAAGTCAGGCTTGAGGCACAAAATAATCACCAAGAAAGTGCGCTCGCACGGTGCTTAAATAAACGATTCCCCAGGTGCACATAATTGCCTTGTGCCAGGTGCACAAAAGGCCTCAAGTGTGGCGAGTTCTTCTGATTGCCGATCATGACAGAACCCCTTTCTTCAAGGGGTGGCTCTCGACACCCCAAAACTAGCGGGTGATGCAGAAGCCAAGGGGGAGGTAAAAAAAA